>JAVJIF010016326.1:0-75673 GCA_038442645.1 Agave tequilana
ACACTGCTCAGTACCAAGCTATCAATCAAGATCCTGAGAGCTTTGCTGCTTGAGTTTCCGAACCAAGGCCTCCTTTTCTTCTTCCGGGAGAGCATTGAACATGAACACCGATTTGTCGCCAATATCATCCTTTAACGAACAAAAGAGAGAAAGAAAGAAAGACAAGAGAGAAAGAAGCAGAATATGAGCAAAAGATCTCTATAAATTTCCGCAATAATACCCCACATTCTATGAGATCGCATAAGCAATAGGCTAAATCTTGGAAACGTACCTTAATGGGCTGCTGAAACTTCCTTGCTGCAAATACCACAAAGAGAGCCACCCAAACGCCCAATAAACCATGTTTTTACACCATTATCCATCAATCCTGACTGCACATCCAAATGGTAAGTTGATAAAATGCTGGAGAAGGTACTTGTGATCAAAAACATATCCAGTGCTACATATTATTTTTAGCAACTAGGCAATTGAAAATATTCTTTAATGTTTATGCTTTATTCTACTACTGACATCTCCAGTGGGCACGAATTTAAGAAATTCTTTTCTTTCCTATTCTTTTTTTGTTTGGAACAAAATTTAAGGTATCCTTCTCTGGTAGGGAAAGATGATTGAGTTCATCTTGAGAAGTTCAAATAGGAAAGCAAATAGAACAAGTTTATTCACATGATACTAATTTCAACTTGGCAATATAATAATTTCTTACAATAACCTTTAGTACTTCTATTTATCATAAGCGAATGTGCAATGTATAGAAATATACCAGATGACAAGGAGGAGGCCTGGAATGACAAATGTTAGAACACCAGCTTCCAACTTTCCATAGCAAAGGCCTGTGTGATGCAACTCTTTATCAATATCACCATGAATGAAAAAAGCAAAAACTTTTTAATGAAGACTATTAATCACTTGAAAGAGAATCATTAGAATTACCAGGACCAGGCAAAAACATATGAGCTTTGGGTTCGATCAACACAGTGAACTAGATAATAACATCATGCTTATTTAAAAAATAAATATACTGCCTAAGCCTATATCATATATGAGCTGAACAACTGCTGGAGAATTTTTATCTTTGTTTGAATTTGAATGTATAACCAAAAAGAACTTCTAAGCAGGTTAAGATCCATTCGTTGCTTGATGTATAAATTAACTAAAAGAAGATTTGTACATGCCAACAATACACAATGTACGTGACTTGATAAATAAAAAGTTAGGAGGACTTTTTTTTTTTTTTTTTTTTTTGATGAAATGGACACAAACAAGCCAGAATGAAGAATATACCAACTGTATCGATTTGGACTGGCATATTTTTACTATTGATAGTGGCAAGTCTTTTAACAGAGTCCACTAACCCCTCCTGCTTCACACCTAAATTAGTTGGTCCACTAAAAATCATCCTGGTCTCATTTAAGCATTCTCCCTCTCATCTTCTCAGGCCTCTCGATAATGTGCCATAGGCCCCATTGCTGTTGTGCAGAAGACTATAACTACAATCATACTAATTTGTCTTGTTCTCATCCTTCATTTACTCCTGCAGCAGATTAACACCTATCTTCGAGTTTCTCAGTATTAATCCTTGGGCAGAGATGTAATGCAATCATCGCAAATGGTGTGATGGCATTGTTTAAACCACGGAACTCGTAATTTCTTTTTCTAGTTACGAAAAGAAAAATAAACAAAAGACTATAAAAAGGTGGAAATCTCAAAAATATCATGCATCACTATTTGGCAATCTGAAATACTTCTCGATCTCTTAAGATGTGATGACATCTTCAATTAGAGCGACAATTAGATGGTCTTCATCAATGTTGAGCTTTAGAGCAGAGGCCTTCTTCGCTTTTATCATCTTAGTTTTCTTGGTTGCACCTTTAGTCGCTTGGAGAAGCTGATAAGGGGCTGGTCCATTTCCCTTGCATCATGACAAGGAAGCTTGAGAAGTTTGGGCATTTGTCATTGATGCATCGTTCTCTGTTTCCCACAGCCGAGTCCTTAGAGGGTTGTTGGTTGTTGAATGATAGTGATTGCAGCTTGGTCATATATAACAGCGACAACGTGGGAGACGTTGGCCAGAGCAACAACTATCGTGGAGAGAATTTTTTGGGGAACCTCAGACATTCATGCCTCCATCCTAGTCCGGGGAGTTGGTTTAGTAGCTTGATGGGCTTGAGAGAGGGTAAGCTCAGTCTGCATAGGCCCAACAACGATTGAGGTCGGAGCTTGAGTAGTCATGAGCCACATGGCTCAGCACCCTCAGGGCTTGCATAGTGTGCTCATCATTTAGGCCGTGCTCATCATTTAGGCCAATTGGCTAAGAAGATACCGATAAGAGCTAGAAACATGAGGGGCTAGGACACTTACATGAGCATGTGTAGCAGAAGGAACCAGATCCTTTGGGAGAATAGTAGCGGAAGTGGGGGGAGCTGATTGAGTCAACAGCCTCTTTGGAGGTGTCACACTCACCGATCTTAGGGTTTTGGTGTCGCAGGCGTATGCGATCTATATTTTGACTTCACGGTTATCACCACTGAAATTGGAGGATTGCACAATATCCCTCATCATTTCAACACTAGAAGTAACAACTGAGTGAGTTGCAAGCGGATATGGAAGGGGGTTTTTTTTTTTTTTTTTGTTGTTTTGGGGGGGGGGGGGGGGGGGTGGGGGTGCGTGTTGGCTGCAAGTTGAACTTAGGTGCCGACTCTCCGACAATTATTGCAAGAGAGCTGCAAGTGTTTGTATTTGAACACTTGCCAAAATGTGGATCACCAAACCCCTCAAAGGAGACATCTGCACTTGGGAACCAACAGTCGGGAATGATAGATTTTCATCTAGCATATTATCCAGCAAGGAGGTGGCATTGTCAAGCTTTACAAAAAGCCAACCCTCTCCACAATGAGCTGAACAGTAGAAGACCACATAGTTGGAGGTATGTTGAAAGGCACATACATACTTGTGAAGAAGGTAAAAAATTGGGATGCCCAAGCCCCAGAGCAAGAGCAGTGTTGCCAAAAACCCCTGTACCACCGAGGACTTCTTGATCCCCTGACGATGAAAGCGAACAAGACAAACCTATAATTCATGGGAATAAGCTCCCATTTATTTAGGGAGACCACATCTGAGAGAGGGCAGCATGGGCTTTCTCCACAGAGATTGGGCGCCCAAAATTTTGCCAGGACGGGGCAAGCATATGGCGTGCTCTCTTCATCAATAGGTTCTAGAGAACGATAATAGGTCAGGGCTATGCTCACAGGAGCTTCATGAGGTCATCAGAGAGCCGTATGAGATTTATTGGCGGGGAGGAGAGTCGAGCAACATGATAAGAGGTGGGAGAGGGATTCACAAAGGGAAGAAAAGAGGCATGTTTTGGTGTGTGCATGTCACTGGGGGGCATGGTTTAAAGTTGCGATCTCGGCCGCCGACTCGGCGGGCACCGTTCCACATCGGTCGCAACGTCTTGGAACGGACTCGGGTGATATGCGCAAAACGCTACAAATAAAACTCAAAAAATTCTAAAAAATCACGATAATTCTTAAAAAAATATAGACATCAATTTTTATGTATCACATGTCCAAAACTAGTTTTTTTTAGGAGTTATTGGTAGAAATATGATAATTTTAAGTGTAAATTTAAGAAATAGGGTGATTTGAAAGTAAATTTATAAATACGAAAGAGTAGAGTAAAATGAGAAACCCAAAAAAAAAAATATAATAGGGGGGAGAGATCAGACCCGATCAGATCTACCCTTTCTTTACTCTCCCTCCCCCCTCTGATAGATCTCCCCCCCTCCCTTCCTCTGATCTCTTTCAGAGAGCAGAGGGAGGGGGGGAGAGATCGAAGGGAGGCGGACAACGACGACGACCTGGCGACGGGCGACAACGGTGACCTGGCAGGCAAACGACAGCGACGAGGTAAGTTTTTTTTTTGCTTGGATTTTTTCATTTTTTTGACTAGACTCGGGTAAAACTCCAAGTTGACTCGGCCATATCGGCCGAGTCAAGCCGAGTCCGCGGCCGAGTCAACTCGGAGTTGCACCCGAGTCGCCTGAAAATAACAAAATCCATTGAATTGCTGAACAGAACCGAAACAGCGAAGGTTATTCCGGTTCCGACTCGGCCGAGTCGGAATTGAAACGACCGATTTTTCGAACTCTGGTAGGGGAGGTGGGTGGGGACGTTGTGGGGGAAAGCCTAGAGTCAAAACCAAGAAATTTTTTTTTTGAGGGAACCACAATTACTTAACTTATTAAAAGCAACACAGATTTTTTATTTTTAGAAAGTCATTAATTTTTTTTCGAAGACCTTACTGGCTGTGGAACTCGTAAATGATATCTAAAAGGAGGTGCTAAGTTGATTTATATGCAAAATATGAATTAACTATAAATATGAGTACTAATGATATCTACGAGGAGGTGGTAAGATGATTTATATGCAACATATTAAATTAACTTTAAAAGAATAAACATGAAAACTAGATTGGATTTGTTGAAACTTAGGACATAAGTTAGTCATATGGTGAAACAAAATACATGGAACTTGAAAAAAAATTGAAATCAGATTGTCAAAACAGCTTGACCCGAAAGCTCAAGCCAAATGAAGCAATCATCAAAATACTCCCCTTACATGGGCCTTTGTCCACGCGGAAGTTTTGCAGACAAATGATTCACTTGGAGAGGCAGGAAAATTGGAATATAAAATATAATGAACCGTTAATAATGAGGCTTGGGAAGAGGAGACCTTGAAAGCTGAAACCCCATGCTTTTGTTACTATGTCATTTAACCATTTTGTCCAAAAGCTTAAGAAAAATGGGCCTAACAACAATGTGTATCAAGAAAACTATACACAGGCCATTCAAATTCTACAACAAAAAATTCCACTACCATAGCAACCTCTAACTTAATCTATAATGAGGAGGAAAGGGAAGAGGTGAGAGAAACCAAATGGAAACAAAGCTCAAAGAGTGATTATGCTTTATGAATGCCACATGCTTCTAAGCACGGTTCAAAGACTCGGCCGAGTCGGAGACAAGTTAGCCGAGTCATATCCGTCTAGCCCGCTCCGAGACGAGTCCGAGTCACGAGTCGGTCGACTTAACTCAGAGGAGACCGACTCGGCTGAGAATTGGAGTTTACTCGGTCGACTCGACATTATGATGATGATTTTGTGCCTCATCGCAATTCAATGTGGAAATAACTACATTAGCATATATTTATAAATGTAGTTTGTGCAATTTACTATATTGTGCATGTATTTTGATATGCTTATACCGACGACGCGTGTATTTATACTTTCGCTTTATGTTTAGTGTGCTAGGTGATATATTTTGGACACGTGTTACATGATGTGGACGTCTACATTTTTTTAAGATTTGTCGTGATTTTTTCAAAATTTTTTGAACTTTTTATGTAGTGTTTTGCGTGTATCACCCGATACCGACCTGAGTCACTGAGACTGATACGTCTCAGTGCCCGCCGAGTCGGTGGCCGAGACCGCAACTGTGAACCATGCTTCTAAGACTTGAAAGAACATGATACATTTGGTCAGAGATGTGCGACTTTGTCATGCAGATAAAATAGTTAGGAATAGGCTTTATTCCAAACAAAGTTACAAATCTTAAAGCAAATCATGTAATATCTCCATTGGTTGTATCTTTTGGAAAACAGATAAATGGAACTTGCCACCTAGAATCTGTGAAGCATGGACACGCCCAAAACAGGGGCGGGCCCGTGTCATACACGTGCCCGACACGTGTCGGACACGAGTCAACGACTTTGACTTGCCAGACACAGTGAAACTGTGTATTGGATACTGCAAGAGCTTAATAGGTCAGGTTTAATGGGTTGTGGGTTTATTGGGTTGGGTAATTGATTTACATTTGTGTAGGATTTTGACATGATAATGAAGAAATCATTGGACTAGTGTCAACTTCATCTTGAGAGATGATGCCTGTTGTAATATTTTTTTGAACTTGTGATGTTAAGTTGTTAACTTGGTTAATAACTTGTGAACTTAGGATCTTCGGTTGTAATTTTGTTATAAACTTGTGATATTTTATAGTTTGTGCACGTGTTAATTAATAGTTTAGTTTGTAGTTCACTTAATTGAGATTTTATAAATTTATTTATATACATAGTAATTAAAAAATATTTCTTGTCGTGTCCCCATATCCTCCTTTTTTTGGATTTTGTCGTGTCCAGTGTTTACATCCGTATCATGTTCGACACCCGTGTCTGTGCTTCATAGCCTAGAACAATGAACAGACAGAAGCAAGTTCAAGGCACAAAATACTGTTTAGCTAGGATATAAAGAGTGTGGATAGATGAAAACTGCAAACTGTGCAAAAGCAAGTGATCTTGACAAACACTTAAAATTGAAGAAGAAAACCTAGATGATAACCGCAAATTCTGTAAATGCAAGTTACTTTGACACACACTTAAAATTGAAGAAAAACACTAACTTGCTCACACACAAGTATCACAAAATTTGCAAATGGAAATGTATATTGGATCAGACAACTGAAATACCTTCTTTGAAGACAAGACCAGTCAATGCTGCAAAAAGAGGCCCAACCAACCATATAGCAGCAGGGTTGTCGACGACATATTGTGTCAAGCTCTCATCACAGTGTCGAGCAAGCATCAGATACGTTCCAATAGATCCAACAACGCCAAGTGCCCACAATGCTTGAAGGAAGCGTTTAATAGGAGTGACATAAATATGAATTAAAAACAATGATAAGCCTAGCCCACCAGCTCCGACAATATATAAGAAATCAACATTTTGTTTAAGTATATCGCCGAAGGTGCTGCCTTCAGGTAGAAAAGCAGCAGAAGAAGCAATTACAAAAGAGGCAGCAGCAGTTACTAATCCAGACCTATACAAGATCACCTGTAAAAGGTAAATAAGCAACCGGGTAACTATTCAAATTGCCCAAAAAATTACATAGGCGTGGAATTGAAATGGAAAAGGAGCATCATAGTAATGGAAGGAATGAGATCTTTATAAATATAGGGACCAATAATCAAGTCATCATAATCAAATGTTAATATTTGCAGATTTTTACAATCAAGTCATATAGTCAGTTTGGTGTATTTTTAATTCTCAGATAACAGAGTATGCCACTGGTTCTACTATGTCTAATTATAGCACAATATGGAAACTTAATTTCTGAATCTTCATATGAGTATCATTATACTGAACATCTTTATAGGAAGTGTTACAACTAAACCACAGAGTAAATTTCTTGGGCAATACTAAGTGAACAAAAGGGATGGGAAGTACTTAAATTATGAGTTGAACTAGATTAAGCCACAAAGGATGGGTGTGTGCAATATGACAGTTATACTCAGTTGGCTTTAGAAGATGATAAAGTAAGGATTAAGAAGGGTTTAAAAGGTAATATGCAGATAAATGCTTAAATAAGATAAATGTTGAGAAAAACCATACTGCCTTTGTAAAGTATCAATAAGATTTTTATAGGAAATTAGTCACGTTCTCTAATAACTAAGCATTTTCAACAAGCTTCTTGATTACAGTGAACAATTTTCTTGTTTCTTCCTTTTGGCACAACTCTCTTGAACCCTGCTTCTGATTTCCTCATGGACTCCTTGTGTTTCCAACAAAATTGTCTACATTACCACAAAATCATGATAAGAGAACCCATCAATGGTTCCACCAAGATTTTTGGAGAATGCCATTAGAGAAACTTCTACGTTAATTTTTGACATTGCTCTCTCCCCAACCATGTATTTCCTATCCCTTCACAAATATGCTGACGCAAAAAAACATGTAAAATTTTCGTGGTATTCTGCATAATCCCTTCTTAGGGATGAAAATGGGCATGCCCATGGGCCCCCATTGGACAAGCCTAATAGAAAATTTTCTATAGGAATATGATACAATAGGAGCCCATGGGCATGCCCATTCTCATCTCTAACCCTTCTCTATCATTCTACTTGTTATATTGCCATATATGGACATTCCTTTATGACCCATGCCTTAACCAATTTTATAAAAACTTGCTACAAAGCTCACCTCAGTGCACTACCAATTTTATAAAAGCTTGCTACAAAGCTCATCTCAATGCACTTCAAAGTTTTTTTTAATATGGGCCGTACTTGGTGTAAGTGAGATTTGAATACCAGACCTTTTGCCCACCGCAAAGAAGTTTTACAGCTATGTTGTAGTGATACTTCAAAGTTTAAAAATGTCAATTCGTTTGGAGCCTGAGCGGGGCATTACCCGAATTTGAGTCGACTTAAACTAGATTTTGATGTGCCTAGATCCAATCCATATAACATCCTACCCAGTTAATATGGTCCAACTAAGGATGGGGTATGGATATCATGTGATCTTAATATGGTCCGACTAAGGATGGGGTATGGATATCACGTGATCCGACCAGATTAAAATGGTATTAGGGTAAGGCTTCATTGTTCCATAGGAACAAACTTAAAGTTTGTTGCCATCTACCAAAGTACATGATGGGCAATCAATTGGGTGGTCCACGCCTTCACCTTGATCTCCACATTATGAAACATATATGGGCAAAATTATGCATTTTGAAGATTTTTAATCCATCCATGTAATAATCTTTCATCCTATATATTCCTATATTAAATGACCATTATGCAAATGCTAGATGGGTGGTTAGAAATCTTCAAAACCCATCAACACACATTTTATGACGTGTAGGTCAAGGTGAAAGGTGTAGATCACTGGTTTGGATTGCCCATCATGTACTTTGATAGGTGATAACAAATTTTAAGTTCTTTTCTAAGGAACATTAAAGCCTTACCCATGTGTATCTAATAGGTATAACATAATATTAAGTTTAAAATATAAACTTAACTTACTGGCACACTTGTTTTAAATGATGTTAAGTATGTTTATGCCGAACTTTGCTAAAGGTTAAGGGCATGTTTGGTAATTGTTGGAGATATTATGACAAATTATAACTCTTTATTATTTTCATGCATGATATAACTAGCCATTATAGATTTCCATGTATAACCCATCAACTAGCCATTAGCTTTCTATGTATGGCTAAAAACTAGTAATTGTACCTTCCTTGTATTACCCCAACAATTATTATAAAAGAAGTAGGATGGCTAGGAGAATGCTATAACAAAAGCAATCAACTAGTCGATTGTGTGACGTAGCCTACCACTGGTCGAATCACGTTAAAATCTTATGTCTCCTTTTCTTTTCTATTATTTATTCTCTTATATGGTAAGAGCTATATGAGTTACTGGGAGGATCACCTTGCTGCTAAAGATATTCACTTATTGCTCATTTTTACAATTTTCTATTCTCTTCTGCTTAAGACACTTGAGAGCGCGTAATTCATTATTCATTGGTCATTTTCTGCTCTAGACACATGTGAGCTCATTGTTAGTCATTCTTTTTCTGCTCTAGACACTTGTGAGCAGGTAATCTTTCATTTCTTTCTTCTTCTTTTTTTTTTCATTCTTGAGTAACATTTGGATAACAGGTTTTGTCCTCTCATTATTGTCTGTATTAAAGGTTTCGGATATTACCAAGTCTAATTTGATTTTGATATAATTTGTGATACTATGTTAGATTTTTTTCTTTTTTTCTTGCCATTGACACTACTTATTTATTTATTTAGTGTATTTTTTATACAACTTTTATGATATCATATATTGCTTTTGCTTCCACTTCACCTAGCTTCCAAAGCAATGGTTCCGTTTAGTGCGACCATAGTACAAATACTTGGATTATCGATTTTGATGCGACAAATCATATGGCTACTTCATCTCGATATTTAGTTGATTTTTGTGCATATTTGACTAACTATGTTTCTATTGCATGATTGCACTTCTATTCCTATTAAAAGATGTCGCAAAATTGTTTTTTTGATAAAACTCAATTATCTGATGTTCTTTTCTCCCATCATTCTCTAATAATCTCATGTCAGCCAGTAAAATTACCATTGCTAATGGCACCTCTATTTCTATTAAACGTTGTGGCAAATTATATTTTTTGATAAAACTCAATTGTCAGATGTTATTTTTCTCCCATCATTCTCTAATAATATCATGTCAGCCACTAAAATTACAGGTACTCATAATTTGCAAAGTTACTTTTTCACCTACTGATTTGTTTTTTTAAGGCATGCTCAGTGGAAAGAAGATTGGTGAAGGCCATCTAGTTAACAATTTGTTTGTGTTGACTCAAGACGCTAAATCCTTGTTGTCTACAAACAAAATATCAGACAACTTTAGCATAAAAGACTAGGACATCCTTCCTAATAAAGCTTTAAAAGTTATATTTCCTTTATTAAAATTTGAGTCATATTCATGTGATGTATGTCATTTGGGCAAACAATCGCACTTGCCATTTCATGTTTTTAATAGGAGCACTCTAAAACCTTTTAGTCTAGTTCGTTTTGAGACAACTAGAACTACTCCAATAGAATCATATAATGGATATAAATATTTTTTTTGACTTTTATTCACTATTATTCTCACTCCACATGGATTTATCTTATTAAGTAAAAACTCGAAGCTTTATCTTGCTTTAAGGAATTTTATCATATGGATGAGACTTAGTATGATTCAAAAGTTTAAGTATTTCAAAGCGATAATGGATCAGAGCGTTAATAAGCAATTTTATGATTTTATAAAAGAGAGAGGAATCGTTCATAGAACTTCATGCGTTGGGGTACCTCAACAAAATGGAGTTGTTGAAAGAAAAAACAGACACCTCATTGATGTTAGTATGATTTATGCTCATGTTCCTAAAAAATGTTGGTGTGATTTTGTTTCGACTACTTGCTATCTAATTAATTAAATTTCTACAAAGTTTAAAAAGAAATTCACCATTGGAAGTATTATTGAAGAGGAGAATTTCTATTGCTCACCTTTATGTTTTGTGATGCATATGTTATGTTCATAATAAAAATTCTATCAAGCTTAGTCTAAAAGCAATTAAATATGTTTTCTTATGATATTGTTTGAAAAAAAGGATATAAATGTTATGATATTATTAATAAGAAAAAAAATTTCCCGTGATGTTGGTTGTTGAAAATAAACATTCTTTGAAGGTAAAATTGATAGTGAATGTAGAGAAGAGATACAGGAAAGCATCATAATTGTCATGCCCAATACTTTTTTAGAAAATTTCTATCACATTAAAGAAACTGTTGCAATACATGCCGAAGATGCTAATGAAACTCGTGCACCTACACAACAAGAAACTGATGCTAATGAAACCCCTTCTTACCTTGAAAAAAGCAAGGTCACCTTACATCCTTGAATTGATAACCATCTTTCAGCTAACCTAGCCTCCTTTGTCCCTCTGGACCAGCAAGACGTATTACAAGAACATTCAGACTATGCTTTTCGGCCTAATCTTAGGCCCTGACTCACCCACAGCGGACAAACCTTGCCGAGGAACCCTTAGATTTTTCAAGGCAATGGATCTCACCAATGTTAGTGCTACTCAAGAAGACATTCTCGCTTCCTTTTCGCCCGCACTTGCTTGTGCTGGCGCTTCTCTTTAAGGCATAACGCTCTTCTACCAGTGCATTTTGACATCTCACAGATCCGGATGCATTTTGACATCCACAGGTTCAACAGATCGCTTAGATTTGTTCATCTTCCATGCAAGAGCGCTCGATAAGTAAGTTATTACGCATTCTTTGAAGGGTGATTGCTTTTCGGCAAACCTCTTGGCTGTCTTTACGCCTCTACCTTCTTTATCCCTCAGCCGTCATTTAGGGATCTTAGCTGATGATTCAGAATGTTTTCCTCTTGGCGATGAAGCTTATCCCCCATCATCTCACTGACCGTCCTTGGCCCATGTAATTCTAGAGCCATACCTAGTATGCGGAGTATCTCGATTTGGTATCACTCTCACGGCTCGCACTGAAAGAGTGCTCTACCCCTAGATATCCAATCAACTGTTGCGCCACAATGCATTTCGAAGAGTGCTCTGGGTTCAAGTGGCATTTCACCCTTAATCGCAATCCATCCGCTGAGTCAAAATCAATTAGATCAGCCATCCAGTTAAGTTCACCTAAGTTTCATCTTGGTTATGGATAAATCACCCAGGTGCGGGTCCACAAGCAGTGGCACCGCTATATGAAGACCCGCTTTCGCTAGTTTGAAATTTCACTAAATAAAGTTGTTTATTACACATCTGCATAATTTCTTTTATCTTTAAATTTCAATATTTAAGCGTGTATGTATGTATATTAGAAATAAAATAATGAAAATTTCATGACGATTACCCGTTAAGGGGTTTAAGGGCCTTAAGAATGAGGACAATCATATATGGATTGAACATTTGAGTATCACGGTCTCATTGCCACCATTGTGGTTGGCAAATGCAACCAACTCTTTTGGGGTTGAAAGGTCTTCTCATCGTACAAGAAACCTAGCAAAAAAAACTAGTTTTCAATTAAAAATAAAGATAAACCTCTCTTCAGTAGTAAAGGAAGTGGTCAATTATACGGTTTGAACAAACAAGTGGTTGAAAGAGGTTGTTCAAAAAGGAAGCCATGAACAAACTCGTGTATTGGCAAAGCATGCTAAGGTGAATAGCAAAGAGACTATTAAACCAGTTGAATGGTGCAGTGTATAGTGCAACAATTGTGGGAGGAAGACATTTTGCAAGAAATTGCTACTTCGAGAAGATTCTAGAAGGTAACATGGTGACATAAACATTTACCGAGAATATAGTGAAGAAAAATGGGATGTCCAAGCATCTTGCACCGATCGAAAGAAAATAAGGTTTGAAAAAGAGGACAATGACGCAACACTAACCTTAATTCCAGTCAAAACAGATTCGAAACCGACAAAAATGTAGGCAGCCAATCACAATAAAGATTGCATTATCACCTTTAAATGCTCCTATAATATGACTAGAGACAAAAAGAAGCTTGTCAGTACGTTAGAAGACATAATACAAGAGTTGGGGCGCCAAAGCAAGATAAAGAAACTTGAAGCCCACCCTTAATGACGTATCAATGGGAGATTTGTGTTCATCTGAATACAAAACATCAGAACCAGACAAAAGATGTTGGTGAAGATTCAACAATACAACTTTAGAGAACTAAGGTAAGGTAGCCAACTCGAAGTATGTTAATATTGCACTTACTAAGGAAGACAAAGAAGAAAAGATAAAAGAAGAGAGTGTCACCACACAAGCAAGATGAGATAATGTTACAAGGAAGGTAGCTTTGAACATCATACATAAAGGAAAGGAGCATACTTTTGTTGTTACAAAAGAAAAGAAAGGAGAGGTCAACATTAAGAATGGTGTTCACAACAAGGGATCCATACAATCTCCTATAGGTACTTTGAGTCAACATCACGAAAATGGCTTCAAATATCGACTTACTCCAATATATATCAGCAATATCATATCGGGTTTATAGATACCCAATACAATATTAGCCTTATAATATTAGCCGATATTGGGGGTCAATATTGCTAATATGGCCAATATTGTCGATATTGATGACCAGTATTGCCAATATTGGTGTTAAAAATCATTGGCCAATAACAATACTGATACCAAAATTTTAAACTATGATCACAACCTTAGCTACAAATCCTCGGGTAAGATAACAACAGTTAGTTGTACGCAGCCTTAAAGTGGAACACAAGAGGAGGAAAGAAAATACAAGGCATTGGACTTGTGCCTAGAGAATTTTGTTGAGGGGGAGTGATGATATCAACAACTTGAGCCTTCTAAAATTTTCTAGGCGACCCAACAATTCTCTAAAATGTCCTAAATTCAGTCATATGAAACATGCAGGTTATCTACATATTTCTAGAGAAGTTTCTAAAATTCTATCGGTAATATCTATACACATGTTTAGTATTAATAAGAAGATTCTAGCTAATGTTCAACACCTAGAAGCCTAGAGAAATCTAAGGCCCCGTACAGCAATTGGGGTTAGCTCAAGAATTACCAAAATTCTTACTAATTCTTGCCAAATGGCCAAAAAATGGCAAGAGCTACAAAGGAATGCTGAGGTGTGGAATTAGCTAGAAAGAACTCTCTTTACTTCAAGAGTTACTAATTCTATAAAAAAAGACATTGAATCATTGAATTAGCTTTCTATTTCTTTCTCTCTAACTCAATTCCCCAAACTTCCTAATTCTAGCTCTAACCAAACAACCAACACAAACCTAATTCCTAACTCTTCTCCTATTCATCTCCAGAAAGTGATAACTCTAACTCCCTAATTCCAATTGCCAAATGGTGCCTAAGTCTACAATATTCCAAAGGATTTTATGAATAGAAGGTTAGCATCCTTGCTAGAATAGAGTAAAAAAGCACAGCACAAGTTCTATGTGAATGAGATTGAGAAAGTGAGCAGCCTATGGTAAGAGAAACGCATTACACTATTGTAAGAAAGATTTTATTTGGTGAAAATAGGTTAACCCGCCGGCAACACTCCTGGCTTCTAGGAGGGAGGTTACAGGTTCGATTCCCACTATTGTCGAACTGGGAATTGGCTTCGATAATATATATTGCTCTATCCTTTGTTCTAACAAAAAGAAGGAATTTGTTTGTTCTCTAATGCATCCTTCCTGTTCCCATTTCTTGCATATGAGTTTAGTGATATAAGTTCAGGAGGTTTAGTGTAATTCATCCCGTTTGCGTCTTATATTATCCCCCATCCTTTTTCAAACTTTCCCATTATTAGGTTTCCTCCACAAATTCTTTCAACTCCTCATTCCAGCATTAAATCCCAAATTATTCATGAATTTCAAACTAATAACAACAACAAGAATTACATAAGAAAAAAGAGTACCTCGCGAACATCAGAAGGTTCAACCGTCCAGGGGCCGTAGACCCCTTGATACACGGTGCTCCTTCCATCGTCGAACCCCCCTTCAGATTTCTCACCCACAGCTTCGCATCTCACAGATCCGACTCGACCCGCTCCCCGGTATCTCGACGCAAACGCCGACGAGAACAAATTGATCGGCGATTTTTTGGGGGAAGGAAGTGGAGGGAGCAAAGCAGCGGAAGCGGAGCAGGAGAGGAGCACTGCCATGATTTTTATTTATTTACTTCACTTTATTTTATATTATTTTATTTTATTGAGTAGTGATCGCAAGTAGCGAAGCGAACTGATAAGGCCGCTGCTTTTGTCGTTGCCGATGAAAACGTGATCCCCTCGCGATTTTCCGGGTTCTTGGGCTGGGCTTCCAACATGTTGTAAGTTTTAATCATATACTTAATGGGCCGTTTTAATGGGCTCCGGTACAATTACCTCTGTTTGTTCATTTATTATTTATTTATTTTAAAATCTTTTCTCTGAAAACTTTTACAACAACAACTAAGCCATTTGTTCCAAGTATTTGGGATAGGCTACATGAACCAAAAGAGAATTACGTCGGATCGGGCACATGGATCAGCTTTCTTCACTCATTCCTATCAAGCAATATGCCTTCACTAAGACCTTTAGCCGCTATATCTTGTCGTATTACCTCCATCCATGTTTTCTTCGGTCTCCCCTACGCTCTTTTAATTTGCCCTAAATTGATACGCTCTACATGCCGGACTGGCGTATCTGTAAGCCTACGTCGCAGATAATCAAACTATCGTATTAAGATATATCGTACTAAGGAATTCATATATTTACAATTTTTTTTCATGAGATCAGCATTGAACTCGTCCATACAAATATGTTAATCTATTAAGAAAATCCAACTCCCACCACGCACTTGTAAATTGGGCGACGGGCAAAGCAGGCCTCAGTCTTTCAGTCCATATAATAACCAACGAGTATATGTCTGATGTGGATCTAAACCTGGTCCACGGGGCCTTGGGTCTGAGTCCAAAATCTTTTATTTGATTTGGGCTGGCCGTAAAATGTCCGCTTCGATTATTAGGACTAACAAGGGCTAAAATGCAAAATACTACCATAAACACATCTGAGGTTTCACCTGAGGTTTCAAAAAACTACTATGTACTTTTAAAAATGCATAAAACAATCATAAACTTAGCAAGTTTAAAAAAAATTACCACACGCAGTTAAATGACGAAATTGGAAAATACCAAGATGTCCCCGGTTAAAATTGACCCTCCCAACTTATTTTTCAAAAATTAACTTTGTTTTTATTTCAGAAATATGGGTACAATGGTCATGAGATAGGCTAACACCTGTTGATAGATAGTATTTTTTTTGAAAAAATTCAGGAGAGTTTTTTCGAGTTCTCTACATTTTAGACACTAACGAAGGACATTTGAAGAAATTCTTCAAAATATAAAATGGGAAAAATAAGTACTTCATGAGCATCAAATTTTTACCATGTGTTTATATATACTTTACAGTAAAATATAAATCCCTCTCTCATACACAAGACGGTTGGCCTGTTGGTAATAACCCTCCTCATTCTTCAGAAAGTGGTTCCAAGCTTGATTTTCATAATCTGAAACGAGAGATTTAATGTAAATAATCAGTGATGAGTGTGTGTAGGCTGTATATTACTGATATTAAAAAAATAAAAATAAAATAAAAACTCCCCCTCTTTTCGAACGGGCACTAGCCGACAAAGAAACACGGATATTACAAATCTCCATCTCCTCCGCGTGGGAATATGTGCTCCTGCGGGCCACGGTGGGGGTGCCGTGGCACGCCTACGTGGCGTGCATGCCGAGGACGACTTCTTGTGGGATCCGCGGGTCCCACAAGGGGGGAGCAGATCGATCGATACTTCGCGTGTCCACCGCAAAATGCGAGCAAAAGTTAACGGCGAGGCGAACTCTCTCTGCCCCTTCAACGTCAAACTTTGCGGCCGGATGAGATTTGAATCTCTGAAAAATGAGAGAAAAGGGACAACGAAGGACGATGCTTAATAGATTGCAGCAGATTGGACTGCAATTCTCTCTGGGTTTGGTAATTAGCCTCTTCTTCTTCGCTCTCTACTTTCGGCACGCGAGCTAAGACAGCTAACATGCCATCCATGTGCACAGATCTCATTTGCATGACAGCTGGATTACGATCGAACACTACATGAACACGAGAGAATCTATTAAGGCCGGTTTTGGTCAGGAAAATGTACTGCCAACAGCTTTGTGTCAGATCTCAATTTTTTATCTGATCTTAAAAGAACAAAAAATTTGAAAATAATTTGTGAAGCACAATAGAATTTGATATGTTCTTTCACCCAGTTTCGTATCGCAGGAGGTCAAAAATCACCCATAAACCTGACAACTTGTCGGGTGCACGAGGGATTGCTGAGCGGCAGTTTTGTGTCAGATTACAATTTTTTATCTAATCGTAAAAAAAACAAAATAAATTGAAAATAATTTGTGAAGCGCAGCAAAATTTGATTGTCTCTCACCCAGTTTCGTATCACAGGAGGCCGAAAATCACTCAGAAACCTGACAACTTGTCGGGTGCACGTGGGATTGCTGAAAATTTCTTTGTGAGCCAAACACACCTAAAGCACTGGCGCTTGTTATGTCAGCTTATGAGGTTTAGTCCCATGACCGATTGGTTGACTAAGTCCTGCATTAGAATAATGTTAATTAATTTTATATATGTCAGGAAATTATTTTGGTTAAGCTTTGTAAGTGGTAATTTATTTTTATTATGATTTTTAAATACATGTTTAAGTTAAATATGAGAATTTATTCTGGCTCTCCAACTTCTAACTTTTCTAGTAAAAGCCTTGAGTCAGATTTAATCTCTCGTTCCGTCAAGAGACAAGTCTTAGTTTCTCTAATTAAATTTTGAATTGAATTATCTACCATTCTCTTATAATTAAGCTGAAACTTAAAAATTGATGATATTTGTCTCTCATAACACTCTATCTGCATACATATCCGTATTTCTAATTCACATTGTAATTTTTTTATTTCCATTATTGATGGCCCATGAAAAGTTACAAAGTCAGAAGATTATACAGGTCGACCCATTTAGATCCAATTGATCCATTTAAAATTTTAAACCTTTTTAAATACATTATAGTATAATTAACATTTAACTTTACAAAATAAATTTAAAATAATTATAATTTCATCAAAAAATAAATAAAAAACATTCATAAAATCAACCACAACCAAAGTAATAACATATTTAGTATGCATAACATATATACATACATGTAATATCTTTTAAACGGGTCTATCAGGTCATAATTGAGTTAAACTAAAACCCATTTAACTATTGGGTCAGGCAGGTCGACTTGATTACAACCCAAACCCGAGAATTTTGAGTTTGGGTCGGGTCGGGTTAGCGGGTCCATTTGGAATTGCCACCCCTACTTGCATCCCCTTGAGGATCCATCTCGTGGGTGATGTGGAAAAATGGGCCGGGCTATAGCCCGGCCCAGCCAACCAATGGGCCCGCCCCTGATCAAGTCCAACAACAAGTTATTGTTGGCTTGATCAACTAGCTGTTATATAGAGAGTTAACAGTCTTCATGATTAGTTATGATCTTCATCACTGATAACAATATTAATATTGTAAGTATTATAACTACAAGGTTTCTCCGAGAGATATCGATAAAGAGAGGTTTGTACCGTTAGAGCCTTATCTATCTTGATTAACTGCGTGAAGTCGGTGATATATCATTTAGAGCAACTAGCAAATATGCGTCAACCTCAATGCCAGTAATATCTTTTCTCAGTCTATTTTATTATATACAATTTTAAAGCCTTCAAGCAAAATTTCCAGCAACAAGTCCGTGCTTCCTAATCAAGTTTGAACAGATCTTGTGATACCAAATCATAACATAACATATCTGGTGACAGCAATCATAACATATGCTATTAACTTATTATATGTTCAAATTACAAAGAAGAAAAAGAAAACAAAAAGTTATTCTAAAGTTTATTTCTTGCAATGCTTGTTGCATGTGAACAAAGTATAGCATTTTTCTATTACACATCCACAGTAAAAAGAAGAATTGCGTGGCGAAGCAATTTCTGTCTCTAACAAGTACGGTAAAAAGGAGAGTTTGATCAGTATTAAGGAGGTGCAATTTTTCTAGGCTTCACATCATTAGCATTAGCATTAACGTTGGCCATTCAAACAACACATAATTAGACCTATATATTCCCATTACGGTGCTGGTCAAATAAGTTACAAAGTTTTAATCTATGCCATTTTGGGCCTTGGAAAAGATGGGTATTAGGCCTCATTATGAGTTTTTTTTCTCATTTTATAAAATTTTGTTTGTTTGAAATTTTCAGAAAATCAAAAAAGTGATGCTAATGTCGGCTAAACGTCAATGATTTTCTCACTTGCTTTTACTGCAAAATGAATGAAAAACTGATAACGTGGGGCCTACTAATAAATTTTTTAAGAAAAAGCAGACCGGCTTGAACCTCATTATAGTTTTCTCACATGGTTTTTGTCCAGCCAAACTAAACTAGAATCTTGGGGGGAGGCTATATGAGCTTTTTAGATCATTACCACAAGAAGCCAAACCACAAAAATTAAGCTCTTCATGCAGCCCGACTGAAAAAGGCATCTGAAAACATTCTCCTTGTCGTTGCATTGTGCCTATCATGCTTGCTATGTTCCCTTTGTCCTTGTATTTTCTTTATATCCTCCAACTTCAAATTATTCCATGCCGAGAGAGAGAGAGAGAGAGAGAGAGAGAGAGAGAGAGTGTAATGAGAAACTACACGTTTTCTTCTTCCCTCATCAATGACCATAAACTCATATCATTGTCCATTCAAAGCTTTGGGGGGCACAGTGCCACGTGATCTCCTACTGGCACTCGGTACAACGAGCTCTCAAGCATTTGATTTTTTTCTTTTTTTTGTTAATTCTATTTTTATTGATCCCAAAACTCAAATCTAGGGAGAAAATGATAACATGACACATGCCATGAGCTTGCCCTCATGAAGTACAAATCCCGTGCCTATATTTGTGACACAAGGGCTTATTTGTTTGTAGTCACCAAAATTGCTGATTTCTGATGTTATCAGAGTGACTCAGCTGCTGATTTTAGATTTGGAATCCAAGAATCCATTGTTTGTTTGGACTGTTTTAGATCAGGAATCCGAAATCATTACTTTAATTCTTTGAAATTTGGGTGATTCCAAATTCAGCAATTGAGAGGTGGAGATTCATAGATCTAGAGTCAACTAGCATTATTCTTATCAAACTAAACTCTAGCAATTTAAAACTCTCGTTTATAAATCCAAAAGGTTTACACATATTTGTCAGGTAATTTGGTTCGATGAAAGTGAAATGAAAATAAGAACAATCATTTTATTTTGCTATTGAGATTCATCCAAGTAACCTGGAGAGTGAAAAAAATTATTTGCTTTTATATAAAACCGAGAAGGAAAGCGTAAGGAGAGAGAGTTGAAGTGGCGTTTGTAACTTAAATTATTTATAGAAACATTTATTATCTCCCTCTCTCGTTACATTAATTACTAAAGTTTATATTTTATACCTTTTAACTTTATTTGTAACTTTCACAATTGACTTTTAGAACATTTGGAGGGAGTTTTGTTTCAAAGTGAGGTCTTTTCTCTCCGGCATCGCATCAGTCCCTCCCCCGCTTTCAACATTCATTTACCTGGGGCTTATTTGGCTGAAAAATCAATAGAGAAAACTGACAATGAAGTCCACTTCTAAAGTTTTCTTTAGAAAAATTTGTTGGTGGGGCCTCATATTATCAATTTTCCACCCGTTTTCTCTCATTTTTGTGCTGAAAGAAAAATGGGGAATTCGTTGACGTTTTGACGATGTCAGAGCTCTTTTCTTTGGCGTTTTGATTTTTTTTCAAACAAAATGGATTTTATAAAGATATGAAAACTGATAGTGTGGCCCATCAAACCCACTTTTTCTCCACTTTCTGACCAAACAAACAGGTCCTTAATAAAATCACATGAAATGGTTGGAAGTGCTTCACTATCACACTCAATATTATTTTTGTCTAAACAAACACTTCCTCCAGTAATATTAAATGAGTCTTAAATTTCCCTTCAAGGTGTTACTGGTGATTAAACTTAGTTAATTTTCTGATAGGCTAATTGTTGAGACCACACCAATAATCTGATTATGGCACCAACTGTTATATGCCCAAGACCATGATCGGCATTGCGAAACTGTGACAATATGTAATACTTATAAAAGAAAAATAGTAAAACAAAATAGCAATACCAAGACAAAAGAGAAATAACATGAGGATTTAGCGTGAATCGGTCAAACCCAGCCTATGTTCACAGGAGAAAATTTGAGAGAGTTTTATTAATAAGCTCGATATAAGATATATAATCTTTCCCTTAATTCTCACAAGAGTATTCACTTTCTCCTTGAATCTCTCAAGATTACAAGAGTATTCTTTCTCTCTTTACACTGTCACCTTCTCTCTTCTCATTAGCTTTTTATATTTTTCTTGTGTTATAATATACTGGTTACGATCTTTATCTATAGAATTTTTATAATACAAATCCTATCGAACTATTGTTAGCCCCAAGGCCCATCACTCTAGTTTTGATAATGATAAAATCATATAGTTATAGTACTAATGATCATGTAATGTTTAAGTCTATATGTTTAATCAAGATCTTAATATGGTGTTTAGCTTTATCAATAGACTCAAATTTAAGATTTGGAGCTAACACGCATTGATTCAAGAGCTCAACTACAATGAACATATCATGTACTCAAGAAATTTAGAACAAAGAAATCAAGTTTTAATCAAGTTAAGGAGAAGAAGATCAAGAAAGAAGACTTGAAGTTTTGTAAAAGAGTTTGTAAGTGTTTAGAAGATTTATAAAGTGTAAATTAGATTTGACTGCTCAAGTTTATACACACACAAAAGTGTTAATATTGATTTGAAGGTTTTCATTGAATAAGAATTTTGTGTTTTAATTTTCAAGAAGTTGAGTTTAATAATATCGATTTGAAAAAAAATTCTATACTTTGAGTTTTAAACTCAAAATCTTGTGTTTATATAATTTATATCTCAAAAAATAAGTTTTATAGTTTGTTATTTTGGATTTTATCCAAACATATTGGAGTTTTATTTGATTAAAGAAACTTATTTTGATGAGTTTAAGTTTTGATTTTATCAAAAGTTTATTTTATGGATAGAAAATCTCAAAAACAAGTTTTAATTATTTGATATGTGTTTTAGAGTTTATCCATACACATTGGTGCTTCAATAGAGTTTTAAAAACTTATTTTTTGTACTTTACAGAAGTTTTGGTTTAACGTGTTTAATCTTAAAGTTTAGTTTATGGAAAAATAATTTTAAATATAATTTATGTTTTCAAAATTGTATTTAATATCACATATTTGTAATATATGTTAATTATTGATCACACATTTTTGTACTCTAAAGTATTTATATGAACTTATATTTATAGATTTTATAGAAACTTACTTTGATTTTTTAAAAGATTTTTAAAATAAACAAAATTGACTTTTAGCCTTAGGTCGATCAACCAGGCGTTCGACTGATGGTCTGAGAGAAAACTTGCTCTCTCTGGTCAGTCAACCGTGCGATCGACCGATTAATAGAGAACAAGTATGCTTTCGGTCATTCAACCGGGTGTCGACCGACTTATGTGAGAACAAATCTGTTCTCACATCGGTCAACCGGGCGGTGGACTGACAGGCCCCAACAGTTAAATTATAGTCATTAGGTGTTCGACCGGGCCGGCTATTTCTAGCCCAATTTTGCGCCAAGACTAGTTTTTGTTGGGTGCCTATAAAAAGGAATTTTTGGACTGTGTTTTAACTAAGATTTTTGAGAGATTATTTTTCCATATTCAACTGAGTTTTTCAATAAATTTTAAAGATTCGCTTCTATATCTTTTAGAGAGTTTATCAAAAGAGTTTTTCTTGAGTTCTTATCTTTCAGTCACCTAGTTTTCTCACACAAGCTTGAGGATATCACTTTTATATCATCCTATATTTATTCTTTTTTTGTGAGAGTTTTTTTGTGATTAAAAGTCTTAATCACAAGTTGTTTTTCGTTATATTAAGTGTGGCTAGAGGTTGCGGCCTCGAACAAACTTATGGGCTTGTGTTTGTAGTTCTTGCGGGAACGAGTAAGGAACTTGAGGGTCTGAGAGTTTTTGAGGGAATTTGTAAGTGTTGAAGCATCAAATGATCTTGCAGAATCAGATTATAGTGAAAATCCTCCATTGCGGTGAAGATGGGACATACAGCAAGTTGTTCGAATATAGAAACAAATCTCCCATGTTTGTGATTGCACTTCTCTCTTACCTCACTCTTGTTTAATATCTTGCACGCTCATATTGTTTATATTATTACATGTTTGATATTGCTTGTGCTTAATTGCCATATTTACTTCGTATTATTTAATTACTTTTGTTTAGTGTAGAATTATTAATTATGTTTTTTTTATCTCTGCATTTGATTAACACATTACCTATTCACCCCCTCTAGGTGATTATAAGTAGTATAAGAGCTTGATACTCTTGATTTGGATTTAACAACTTAGAGTTAAAGATCTTTATTATGCTAATCATATTTTTCTTAATACACTTATGTATTTTCTTGCTTCATCTATATTTGATATTCTTAACTTTCAAACTTGACAGATTAAGATTAGTGTATATCTTCAAACCCTTGGATTGAATGCTTATCTTGCCACAACTAAAAAAATCTTATCTTAAATGGCAAATATTTTGAGGCTAATTCGAAAGCCATATATGCTCTAATACAAACCCATAGTGATGATTATACCTTTAGCGTTTCTAATTGTGATTCGACTTTTGTAGTGTGGAGTACCTTGATCTCTTTTAGTGAGCAAATTTTAAATGATAGTAAGAGATTCGGATGAAGATAGTGACACCACCGACATGTGCTTTGTGGCACTTTAGGAGGAGTTATCTAAAATACAATCTAATCTTGATAATGCTGATTTATCTTATAATGATCTTTGTACGGTTATTCAAGAAGTGCTTGAAAAATATGAGTTATTGAAGATTAAAAATATAAAATTAAAGAAAGAAAATGATTCTTTTTTCAAAATTAGATATAATTTTAAAAGAAAAAATAATTTTAAATGAAAATAATTCTTTGAAAATAATATTTATTTTATTTTAAAAGAAAATGACTCTTTGAAAAATCAATTGAATTTTGTTCTAAAAGAAAAAGAGGATTTGTCTATTTCTTTTGACAGAATGAAAAATGATTTTGATTCCCGCATCCGCACTTCTAGTGCAAGTAATGCTGTATCTTCATTGACAAGAATGAAATTTGTGTTTTGAAAAATAAAATTGATTGTTTGAACTCAATCTTGAGCAATTATTCATTGATATGAAGAAATTGGAATCTATTTTTTGCAAGAAACAAATTTCACACATGCATGTACGTAGTTCACGACATATAAAAACACATTATATTCATAAGTATGCTCAAGTATACAATTGTACACATTGTACCTGCAAAGGCCATCTTATAAAATTTTGTTACGATAGATTAAATTCTTCAAATTTTGCAAATAAAGTATTTTTTGTTCGAAATACTAATCCCAATCACCCAAAAAGATTTGGGTACCAAAATTCACACCAATTGTATTTGATGTAGGTGTGGGCTCTCTTAAAACGTGAGAGAGTTTGATGTCTAGATGATAAATGGATGAGGACAAATCAATTTAATGCATCAATATCAAGGAGGTAAGGTGGGAAAGACCACATTTGGTTGGAGAAATGGAGCTGGCGACATCGGTATTTGAAACCATCTCATCCTCCATTTTAAAAATATTTTATTTGCTTAAATTCTCATATGTGTGGGAGAGAGGAGATAGAGGAGTAGAGGAAGTTAGCACAGAAATCAGAAATCAAGAAGCGAGAAACGGGGCATTGAGCTGGCCAGATTGTGCTTCCGGTCGACCGCCCGGTCGACCGGTGGAGGAGGCCGGTCAACCGAGCGGTCGACCGGCGTGCACGAATGTGCACAGGAAGGAAGCGGTCGACCGCCTGGTCGACCGATTGAAAGCAGGGCTGCCTCGGTTGGGCGCGGTCGACCGTGGCATGGGTCGGTCGACCGGCCGGTCGACCGACAAGGGCGTTTGGACTTTCTTTTTAGAATTCGGATTCCTTTTCTGGATGGAATCAAATCCAATCTGGGTTTTCTTAAATTCAGGGATTCTGTGGCTATAAAAGATAGGCTAGAGCCTTCATGTATGGTATCCCAAAAAGAATTTTCAAGAATTCCCTTAAGTTCCCCTCTTGTATTAGTTGTATTGATTGTTAAATCAATAAAATCTTTGTCTCCCTTGCCCCGAGGACGTAGGCACGTTACCGAACCTCATTAAATTTGTGGTTGATTGCTTTTCTTTATTGGTTGATGTTCCTGTTGTGTTGGTTGTTTCTCTGACTGCATCGAGTCTCCGCCAGGTGGGCGAATTCCTCAAGAGTGGTTATTGTGTTGCCTGACTGCTGCACACAACAAGTGATATCAAAGCATCCCAGGTTCGTCGTGGGATCATCTGTTGATTCAAGGGCATCTGTTGCTGATTGGCGGAGATCGTGTGTCGATCTCGGATCAGCGTTGGGACTGTTTGTGGGATCGTGTGGTGATCTCAAAAACAGCGTATAGATTGCTCGAGGAATCAATTTGGAGGAGTAGATTGCTTCGGAAACTCTTCGCGGGTTTCGCGTGGAGGTAAAGTTCCTATCTTTATCTAGTTTATTTTATCTAACTCCGTTTGTTTCCACATTGCTTTGAGGAATCAGTTGAGAAAATGGCTGGAGAAAGTACATCTGTGAGATCCATGAATCCACATCCAAGGATTGATGTGGTGAAGTTCAACGGCACGAACAACTTTGGTATGTGGAGGTGTGAGGTTATGGATGCGCTGACGGCATCAAACCTCGAAGACGCTCTACGGTTAGAGAAGAAGCGCGCATCAACAACAGAAGAAGATTGGGACAAGATGAACCGTTCGGCGTGTGGCTTGATCAGGTCTTGTCTGACACAAGACATCAAGTATCAGGTATTGCATGAGACATCTGCGAGGCAGCTATGGGAGATCCTAGAGAAGAAGTATCTGACAAAAAGTATAGAGTCATGATTGCAGTTGAAGAGTAAGCTCTATGGTTTCAGATGCAAAGAGGATGCTCCGTCAATGAACACTTGAACCGCTATACAAAGCTTCTTACAGATCTAGTTAATGTGGATGTAGAGACCAGTGAAGAGGATAAGGCGGTAATACTTTTGAACTCTCTTCCTAGGGAAGAGTATGAGACCTTTACTCTTACTTTTCTCAATGGTAGAAAATCCCTTAACTACAGTAAGGTGTCGGCTGCTCTTGTGAGTTATGAAGTAAGGAGACAGGACATGCTGTCTTCTTCGGGAAGCACAACAGAGAGGCACTGGAGGTAAGAGGCAGAAGTTCCAATAGGAAGGGAAGAGATGATCGGGAAAGATCAAAGTCCAGATCAGGCTTCAGAAATCTGAAGAAGAATCAGTGTGCCTTGTGCAAGGAATTAGGGCACTGGAAAGCTGAATGCCCGAAGGCCAAAGGTAAGAAGGTGGAGTCAAACATCAAGGCGAATCTCGCACAGGCGGATGGATCGGATGAAGACTCATCGGTATTCTCTCTCTCTCTGTTACTACTCCTACTGTCTGTAACTCAGATAATGCTGAGTG
Organism: Agave tequilana; assembly: GCA_038442645.1. Taxonomy (NCBI): domain Eukaryota; kingdom Viridiplantae; phylum Streptophyta; class Magnoliopsida; order Asparagales; family Asparagaceae; genus Agave; species Agave tequilana. Next base: position 26,588 of record JAVJIF010016326.1, read on the forward strand.
GATCTTAGATACCGGAGCTACCTATCATGTGTGCCCGAACAGAGCCTAGTTTTCTAGTTTTGAGAAGCTAGATGGATGTTACACAGTCATGGGTGATGATCATCCGTGTAATATAGAAGGGATGGGTACAGTCCGTATTAAGATGGATGATGGGATAGTACAAGAATTGAAGGATGTGAGGTATGTACCTCAACTCAAAAGGAATCTTATCTCTGTTGGCGCTTTAGAAGCATTGGGTCTTATGATATCTGTACGAGATAGTGTTCTCAAGATGATCAAAGGCTCGATGGTGGTGATGAAGGGCGTCCGCCGGGACAATCTCTACTACTTGAAGGGTAGTACAGTTACAGGTTAGGTGGAGACTTCTAGTTCTTCAGATGATGGTTGCAGGAAGGTCTGACAGGTAAAGGTCAGACATGGAGGAGAAAGTCTTTGCGAGCTCCTGCAAAAAATGGATCATTGGAAGGTGCTGCTACCTGCAACTTGGAAAGTGAACACAACGTTCTGGACAAGAAGAAGGTGAAATTCAGCACCAGTACTCACCGCTCAGAAGATCTTTTTGATTGTGTTCACGTAAGCGTTTGGGGACCTGCTAAGACTGCATCGCTTGGAGGTCACAGGTACTTTATCTCTTTTGTTAATAGTCTAGGCATTGTTGGATATATCCATGAGATAAAGGTGTGAAGCCCTGATATGTTTGTGAAGTGGAGAGTAAGAATGGAGAAGCAGATTGGTAGGAAGATCAAGGAGCTACAGATTGATAATGTTGGAAGAGACATGAACCAATTCCTACGATTTGGCCAGAACACCGGTATTACTACTCACTTCACAAAAGGTATAAATGGGTTGGCTAGGGAAGTAAACCGTTCCTTACTAGAGAAGGTTCGGTGTTTGTTGTCTAATGCAAGATTAGACAAATCGTTTTGGGCTGAGGCGATTGTGTATGCTAGCCATCTCATAAATGGATCGACTGCGATAGGAGGTAAAGCTCCATTGAAAATTTGGTCTGAGAAAGCTGCTCAAGATCATGGTTTGCCATAGGAATTTGGAAGTCCGACCTACTTCAGTGCCAATGATGGCAAGGTGAATCCGCGAGCAAAGAGGTTTGTGTTTTTGGGTGTCAAAAGAAATATGAAAGGTTACAGGTTGTGGGACCCCAAAAATAAGAAGATCGTGTTGAGTAGGCATGTCACATTTGATGAGACTTCAGTGTTGAAGTCTACCGTCTCTCAGCAGGTGGAGAGGACGGAGACCAAGGAAGTATCGCAGCGGGTGGAGGTTGATGCTACTCCACCATCTCCAATTGGTTCGACATCAGAGAAGTCTTCACCAGATGTGACACCAGGTGATGATCATGTAGCCATGGTTGATGCTGAATAGGTTGAAGACATTGATCAGAATGTCGAGTTGTTTGCAGTCATTGGAACCAAGGTAAAACCACACTCGTGGGTGAAGAAGCATGAATCTCAAGCTTGTGTCTGCGACAAGCTAAAGTTGAAGGCCGTTGTTATCCATGATGGTTGTGAGGAGGTTCATATGACTCAGCCAGATAGGTTCGCTGCTGAAGATTCAGGTACAAGTGCTTGAGCTTGATGGAGCTTATTTGAATGAACTACGGTTGGCTTGATCCTTTGGGCAAGGTACGTAGGCAGCCGTAATGACGCAGTCAAATTTGGCAACTCGTATGAAGCTGTTTGGGTTCTCGAGAAGCCGATTGGAACTTCACGTAGAGGTGGAGAGACTTCACGTAGAGGTGAAGTGTTGTGGCTAGTTGGACTTCACGTAGAGGTGAGGTGTTGTGATCTCGATGAACAGGTTGATCTTCTGGTAAGAAGATGGTTGAGCTTGCATAGAAGGGGTGTGCATTCAGTTATTGAAGCCGATGATGGTGTTTGGTGTGCTCTATTCAAACTTGCTTGGATCGTCAGCTGAAGACATGTAGACTGGAGAGAGCCAGTCAATTGGAGAGTCAGTGTTGGCTCATGATGAGTTCTTCGTGAGGTCATGTAGTTGCTGAGTTGGAGACACATTCGGTGATCAGCATGTATGGAAGTTCTACTAAGGTGAAGTGTAGGGAAGGCATGTGTTGTTAATTCAAGTTGATAGCTGAGCTACAGATTCTAAGTCGAGATCGTGTGCCGATTTCGCCAAGATCGTGTGTTGATTTCATCCGGAGCGCGCAAGCCGAGATCGTGTGTCGATTTCGCCGAGATCATGTGTCGATTTCGCCTGGTGATAGACTGGAGTTCATTGGAGATCAGCTCAGATTTGAAAAATCTTCACCGAGGTGGAGAATTGTGGGAGAGAGGAGATAGAGGAGTAGAGGAAGTTAGCAAAGAGATCAGAAATCAAGGAGCGAGAAACAGCGCATTGAGCAGGCCAGATTGTGCTCCCGGTCGACCACCCGGTCGACCGGTGGAGGAGGCCGGTCGACCGAGTGATCGACCGGCGTGCACGAATGTGCATATGAAGGAAGCGATCGACCGTCTGGTCAACCGACTGAAGCAGGGCTGCTCTCTGTTGGGCGAGGTCGACCGGCACGATCGATCGTGGCATGGGTCGGTTGACCGACAGGCACGTTTGGACTTTTCTTTTAGGATTCAGATTCCTTTTCTGAATGGAATCAAATCCAATCTGGGTTTCTTTAAATCCAGGGACTCTGTGGCTATAAAAGAGAGGCTAGAGCCCTCATGTATGGTATCCCAAAAAGAATTCCCAAGAATTCCCTCAAGTTCCCCTCTTGTATTAGTTGTATTGATTGTTGAATCAATAAAATCTCTCTCCCTTGCCCCGAGGACGTAGGCACGTTGCTGAATCTCGTTAAATTTGTGTGTTGATTGCTTTTCTCTATTGGTTGTTGTTCTTATTGTGTTGGTTGTTTCTCCGGCTGCATCGAGTCTCCGCCAGGTGGGCGGATTCCTTAAGAGTGGTTGTTGTGTTGCCCGACCGCTGCGCATAACAATATGCTAGTGTAGTAACGTAGATTCTATCATATATTGTTTTGTACTTAAAGATGAGTTAATTAGTTGTTAGTTATGCATGTTCTTTTGAAAATTATTTTCATGTCAATCGGATTTACATGCTAATTTTATTGGTTGATGTATTTAATAACTGGGCTTATTATTTTCACTTGTCTTTATTGTAAATGTTTATGTGATTTTCCAATAAGCGAAAATGAATTTTCTTGATTTGTGTTCTAACGTTATTACAATCAAGTTTCAATTTGATTAAGTTTGAAAAAGAATTTTATATGAGTTTTAATGACTTCATTTTCAGGGATTTGACTTTTATATAATTCTTGTACGCTCATTCTTTTATTTACTCATGAATTTACTATTCTTAGAGCAAATTTGTATCATTTAGATATTGAATAACAATTCTTATGTAATAAGTATGCTTCATGAGATATATATATGATTTATTTTGGAGAAATAGATTTAGTTTTGTCCGTATCGATAACTATCTCTTTCCTCCACTTTAGTTTATATATGCTTTGTGTTATTGTTTACAACCATATGTTATTTGTTTAGAATATATATATAAATTGATGTTTTTATAAGTATAAAATCAAGAAAACAATTAAGCGCCTCAACTCTTAATCAAGAAGAATCTTGAGGAGAAGTTCAGAATCCTTCACGGGGTTTACAGCTTCATTTTGTGGTTTAGCTTTACATTGATTGATTATTTATAAGCATGTTTTATTGATATAATATCTTAGCTTTAATGACAAAAATCTTGTTTTATCTCGTGAACATGCAATTTTTGTGAACATTTTGTGATATACATATATGATCTTTGAGATACACTTGATTATTATGCTATACATGTTTTATTTCATTTGTGTACTCAATTCATATTTGATTACACTTGTATGTCTTAGTTTTGATGATTTTTGCATGTTAAATGATATATCTGTTGGCCCAAAGGCCTTCCACTCTAGTTTTGATGATGTTTAACTCATGTAGTTATGTGTACTAATAATCTTATGATTTTAGTTTCAGATCATTAATAGTTGGTGATTAGCTTCAACAAGATGATTTGGAAGCTTTCACATGTTGATTCAAGAGCCCGAGCGTCAAAGATCATATATAGCACTTGCTCGGTGGATCAAAGAGTTTTGGATCGAGTCGGCTTGGAGATTGCGCTCTACAAGAAGACATCGGTACCATAGTTTAGTTTTGTGTTTAGATCCAAATTGTAAAGATTAGAATAGTATAATATGCTCAAGTTCACAACACACACGTTTCATGTTTTGAATATTGGTTTTCGGGTTTTCTATTTTTGGTTTAACCGATCTTGGTTTCATGAATAGATAGATCAAAACAAGTTTACATGGTTTAATGTATATTAGATTTGTTCTATATACATGCATGCTTCATCTTCTTAGACAAACTTAGTTTGATAGTCTATTTCATGTGTTTTATATTTTGGTATTTTTAACAAACATATTTTGGAATTAAAGTCAAAAACATGGATATATATATATATATATGTTTCATGTATATAGGATTATATCCATATACATCATGCTTAAATGTTGTTTAATATCATGTTTTTGTATTTGGATAAGTTTTGGACAAAACGTATTTTCTATTCAAAATCCAAGTTTTAGAAAATATAGTTTTTGGTTTTTGGTAAAATTTCTATAACACAAAAATAGTCCAATATGTTTGTGATTTGTGTTAAACTTTTTAACACAAGTTTGTATTTCAATGAAAAATGATAAAACTATTTTTGTGGAATTTTAGAGATTTTATGGGAATTTTTCTAAAACATTAAAAACCCAGTTTTTCCCTGATCTGCAGCTGCCAGGCTAGGCCGGTCGACCGTAGCGGTCGACCGACGTGCACGGATACGTGCACGCTGGCTGCCCCTTAGCCGGTCGACCGCACGGTCGACCGACTGAGAGCAGGTTGCTCTCTGTTTGTTTCGGTCGACCGGACGGTCGACCGCCCAGAGAGCCGTTGCTCTCTGGTTCTGGGGACGGTCGACCGGTAGCTGTCAGCGGTCAAAATATGACCGTTGGACGGTCGACCGATCGGTCGACCGGCAGTTCATTTTTGGCAGTTTCTACTGCCAACGACTATAATTTTCTGGGGGCTATAAATACCCCATTGGAAAGAGTTTTTCTATAAGATTTTTTTGTGCGAATTTTTCCTGACTCTCTAGTGTTTCCACAACAATCAAAAGAAGTTTTTGGGCTTTAAATTGAACAATCTATTTGATGTTTTTGCTAGGGTTTGAAAAATCAAAGAAAAGGGTTTTTGGGAAAAGAGTTTTAATTCAACTTCTATCTCTTGATTTCTAGTTTTTCTCAAAGATTTTCTTTGTGATTTTGATCTTCATTCCTTTGATTTTCTCCACACTTGAGCTACATCTACTATCTCATTTTATAGAATCTTTGTGTGGGAAAGAAATTGTTTGTGGTTGTTGTTTAGACCACCAAGTTGAAAACCCTACATTTGCTTGGCTTTGTGCCTTTCCCTCATTGTGTTGAGGAGGTTGTGCATTTAGGTTGTATCCCTCAAGTGGTGAGGTGATCCTTGTGTAAGCTTTGTGCTAATCCCTCAAGTTGTGAGGTGATTGTTTGTTGGCTTGGAGTTGTGCCTCAAGGAGGAGGTTGTGTTTGTAAGGAGAGGAGTTGGGTACTCCTTGTAATTGTTATTGCCCCAAATCCTCGGTGGAGGTTCCCTTTGTGGGAGTCCTTTGTGGACAAGCTAGTGGACTTAAAATCCTTCTGGGTGAAGGCGGGGATGTAGAGCTGGGTGCTCGAACCTCGAAACATATCTTGTTGTTTGCGCTTGATCCCTTGACTCTTACTCTCTCTCTCTCTTTACTTTGTGCCTTGCATCTATTCACATTGTTCATTCATAATTAATTGTTTGGCTTGTTTGAGTGTGCATCTCTTATAAAATGCAATTAGTTTTTAAATTTCGCATTAAGTCGACTAGATTAGCATTATCACCTATTCACCCCCCTCTAGGTGATTTTCAATATCATGTTTGTGAAAAAATAATTTCTTGATTTGTGTTTTCATGTTTTTACAAATCAAGCTTAAATGTGATATAGTTTAAAAAAAGAAATTCATATGAAGTTTTGATGAGTTCTTTAGAGCTTTATTGATTTTATCTTCATGAATATGATTCTTACACGATTCTTATACATCAATTTTTTGTTTATTCATGAGTTTATAATTCATGAGCAAGAAAGTGCATTTTCGATATAGAGTGACAATTCTTTTATAATTAGCATCGTTCATGATATATGTATACATATAGAGTAAGACTTGTGTCATTTCAAAAGTATTCGAGACAGAATTCTTCCCACTCAAATACAACCCTCCGACATTTGAATATAAGATCCACTCTATTAAAATTGATCTATATTATTTCAAGTATCTATAAACCAAAAATCAAGTATTTTAAATACTTTTGTCCATTTATCAAGCGGCGTAAAATGGACGGTTGAAAGTAGTGAGTTGGTTAGATCTATATTTTTAGACATACAAATTCTCGATCCGGCCATTTCATCATGATCTAAATATTCAAAAACCCCCATAAATTATTTTTTGTTAGGTTTCAAATGTTCTACATCGTTAAACTAACCAACTCATTATTTAGGTCGTCCTTTCTCGCTACTTGATGCATGGGCAAAAAGTATTTAAAATACTTAATTTTTAGTTTATAGATACTTGAAATAATATAGATGAACTTCAACGGAGTGTATCTTATAATCGAATGATGTAGGGTTGTATTTAAGTGGGAAAGATTCGGCCTCGAATCCTTCCAGAATGACACAAGCCTTTCTCTATATGTGTGTGTGTGTGTGTGTGTGTGTGTGTGTTTTGTTACATATAAGTAAAATATTGAACTATTTTTCAAGTTATTTTAAATTAGTTCATTTAATTCTTCACTTGGTAGTATTTTCAAATTAATTTCAATTCATTTTCAAATGATATTCGTTCTTAAAAATACCCACCCTTTGTGGGTGATTGATTGGGTGAATCATGCCTTGTATGATTCAGTTGATTATTCCTTATACAGGTGCATGTTAGGTTGGTGATAAAAATGGCTTATACACATGATTTGTATGATAATTTATTTTTGTATACTCATTCAAGTTTATCTATATATGTATGCTTTAAATTACAAGTGGTATTAAATTACAATTAGTATACATATATCTATGATTTAATTGATGGTGCATGTTTAAAAACATACATGCATGTTTCCCATGCATACATGTCATGATAAGCTTCGCTTTGCTTCAATATAGATATTGATACCTTTTTAACAAGCTTATGCATTCATTTTGTTGTTATTTCAAAAATATGGAGAAATTCTTTGATAATTGACTTTAATTCCCTTCTTTTTGAATAAAGAGAGAAATTTTAACATTTTTGCCAAAAAAAATTACTTGATATCTATATTTCAAAATTATTCAAACTTTCAATTAGTATCAATTATTGCAATTGGTATCTATCTTATTTTACTAATTGGTATCTTTGTTTCAAATTTGTTTCTTGATAAGTTTTCTATTGGTATGAAAAGTGCTCAAATTTTCAATGTTTAATTCAAGTGATACCCAATATCTAAATTGTTTTAATTTCTGTTGGTATCTATATCCCAAATTATTTTATTTTTATTTAAAATCACAAGTGGTATCTACACTTCAAACTTAAAAATTATTTGAATTTCAATTGGTTTTCAATTAATGTGTATTGTCTATATGCAATGGGAGCTTAACATCTCCTCTATATATAAATTTATTATGAGTGCATTATATAAAAAAGAGCTTGATCTCTTTTCTCTATATGGTACACATGTGTAAGGGAAGCTTAACATATTCATCTATACATTGTATATTATGTTTATGTGATTTGGGACTTAGTTGTTCCTTCTCTATGTAATGCATGTATGCAGGGAGAGTTAGTTTCACGTCTCTTCTTGTCATGAATTTATATCACATATATATTTATTTTATTTTCTTTATCCTTTTATTGATGAAGTGACAAAAGAGAGAAGAGAAATTTAGAGCGCTTTGATGCATATATGTTTTAATATCTTATTTGTTTGATAAAAAGAAGAGAGTTTATATGCATATTTATACATATTTGTTTGTGTTTGAAGCTTTATTGAATATTTTTATATGTTTATGTTTATGCATATGTTAAAGGGGAGTTTTTATATAACTCTTCTCTAATCTATGTATAATTGTATATAACTCAATGAGTTTTGTTATCATAAAAAGAGAGATTATTGGCCCAAAAATCCATCATTCTAGTTTTAATGATTAGCTCATGTAGTTATAATACTAATGATCTTATGATGTTTAAGTCTATATGTTTAATCAAAATCTTAGTTTGATGTTTAGCTTTATCAATAAACTCAAAGTCGAACTTTGAAACTAATATGCATTGATTCAAGAGCTCAAGTATAAAAACACATCATGTACTCAAGAAGAAGGAGTCAAGCTCAAAGGAATAAATTTTTGATCAAGTAAAGGAGAAGATGATCAAGAAAGAAGACTTTAAGTGTTGTAAAAGAGTTTGTAAAGATTTAGAAGATTTATAAAGTGAAGATTAAATTTTGATTGCTCAAGTTTACATACATACAAAAGTGTTAATATTGGTTTGATGATTTTCATTGAATATGAATATCTGTTTTGGTTTCCATGAAGTTGAGTTTAATAATATTGATTTGAAAAAGATTCTATACTTTGTGTTTTTAAACTCAAAATCTTGTATTTATATGATTTATATCTGAAAGAAATATGTGTTATAGTTTGTAATATATTTTGGATTTTATTAATACATATTAGGGCTCTGTTTGATCAAAGAAACTTATATTGATTTGTTTAAGTTTTGATTTTATCAAAAGTTTATTTTATAGATAGAAAATCTCAAAAACAAGCTTTAATTATTTGATATGTGTATTCGAATATGTTCATACACATTTTTTATTCAATAGAGTTTGAGAAATTTCTCTTTGTATTTTATACAAGTTTTGATTTAACTTGTTAAAGACTAAAGTTTAGTTTTTGAAAAAATAATTTTAAATATAGTTTGTTTTTTCAAAATTGTATTTGATATCTCAAAAAGAAGTTCAGATGTTTGTAATATGTATTGATTATTGATCACACATATTTGTATAAAATATTTACATGAACTTATTTTTGTAAATTTTATAGAAATTTACTTTGGTTTTTAAAAAATAAAAATAAACAAAACTGAGTTTTGGCCTTAGGTTGGTCGTGGGATGTGTCATAAGCCAATTGACTTACGCACACGATTCACTGGGTGGTTGACCGATGACCTAAGAGAAAACTTGCTCTCTCTGGTCAGTCAATAGCGTGGTCGACCAATTAACAGAGAGGAAGACTTATGTGAGAACAAATCTGTTCTCACATCGGTCGACCATGCAGTCGACCGACAGGCCCCAACGACTAAAATTATAGCTGTTGGGTGGGCCATTTCTTGCTCAATTTTGTCCCAACGGCTAGTTTTTGTTTGGTGCCTATAGACAAGAGTTTTTGGGTTGTGTTTTAACTAAGGTTCTTGAGAGCTTATTTTTCCATATTCAGAAAAGTTTTTCAATAAATTTTAGAGCCTCACTTCTTTATTTTTAGAGAGTTTATCAAAAGAGTTTTCTTAAGTTTTCAACTTTCAATCACTTAGTTTTCTCACACAAGCTTGAACTATCACTTTTATATTTATCTTATAGGGAATTCTTATCTGTGAGAGTTTGTTTTGTGATCAAGAGTCTTGTTCACAAGTTGTTTCCCATTGTATTAAGTGTGGTTAGAGGTTGCGACCACGAACGAACTTATGGGTTTGTGTTTGTAGTTCTTATGGGAATAAGTGAAAGACTTGCGGGTCTGATAGTTCTTAAGGGAACTTGTAGGTGTTGCGGCACCGAGTGATCTTGTGGGATCGAATTATAGTGAAAATTTTTCACTGCGGTGAAGGTAGGGACGTAGACTAAGTTGCTCGAACATCGAAATAAATCTCCCAGTTTGCGATTGGTTTTTTTCTGTCTTACTCACTCTTGTTTAATATCTTGCATGCTAATAATATTTATTCATTACATGCTTTATATTGTTTTTGCTTATTGTCATATCTACTTTATATTATTTAATTGCTTTTGTTTAGTGTAGAATTGTTATTTAGGTTTTTAATCTCCGCATTTGATTAACGCATCACCTATTCACCCCCTCCAGGTGATTATACCTACGAGTTGATCTTGATCATCGGATGCTTGAAAAACTTGATCAACCCTTATATGATTGACCTAGAATAATTCTAGTACTTTCAATCATTAAAAATAAATCCTTCACTAAATTGAATTTGAGTTCAATTCGGAGTCCACCAGAAACGAAACATGAATGCGCCTGGAAAAAAATTTGAACCCGATTCTTGGCCTCTTTGACCATCATCTCCTCTCGAAAATAAGGCAATTTCATAACAATCTCTTCCTTGACTTGCTTTTCCAGGCTTTAGCAAAATATATTGAAAATTTTGAAATTTTATCTTCATGCTTTCCTTGATTATAACCGTACCGTGAGGTCTTTATTCTTTCCCTCTCTTCCTGGGCCTTTGTGATATCCTAATGCAGAATTATAAACTTTGTCTAACAAATCTAAACAAATAAAAGCACATAAGCAATGTTAAAGTAATACCCAAGAAATGAAGTTATATACCCAATGAAGGGCTATAAACTTTTCCTCAAGATTTTTCTTAAACTAAGAGTTGAGGTGCTCAATTGCTTCTTGATTCAAATAAGTACATGATAGCAAGTATAAGCATGTAAGATATAAATAAAAAGGAGTAGAGTTGAGTTGAAAGAGAAAAGCGGAAACATAGGAGATTTGCTTCGAGGTTCGAGCAACTTGCTCAACGTCCCGTCTTCACCGCAATGAAGGATTTTCATTATAATCTGATTCTGTGATATCACTCAGTGTCACAGCACCTATAAGCTCCCTCACTTATTTCTACAAGAACATAATTGCACGAATCTGCATGCTCACTCGAGGCTGCAACCTCTAATCACTCTCAATACAAAGATGACTCTTGATCACAAACAAACTTTCTCACAGGACCCAACCTATAGAATAGATAAGAGTTGAAAGCTATAGCGTGAATGAGAGAAAACTAAAGATTAGAAATTGAAAACTCATTAAAAAATTTTGTAAAACTTTCTTACAAAGCTATGAAATGAATAGTACTAGAAAAACTTAAATAAAACTCTCTAATATGACTTCTATATATAGAGGTACTGAAATAAAATGTACTTTGCTCAAAATAGTTGTTAGAAACCAAATCAGAAAAGATTAGACTAAAAATAGCCGTTTAAAAATCAAAACTGACAATTCTGCTGCGGGCGATTGACCGCCAAAGCCTATATTTATAGTTGTTGGGAATTGTCGGTTGACTGCTCGATCGACCAATGTGAGAACAAAATTTATTCTCAGCTACTGGTTGACCGACCCGAGAGCACAGTTTGCTCTCTGGCCAAGCAGTCGATTGTCCGATCAATCGATCTGAGAGCTTATTGCTTTCTGGCCAATGGTCGACCGCGTGCACAAGCCAAATGGCTTGTGACACATCCGGTCGCCAGCCTAGGGCCAAAACAGATTTTCTTTATTTTAATTTTTAAAACATTTTAACCCCCCAAATAATTTTTCATAAAATCTACAAAAATAAGTTCTTACAAATATTATTTAGCACGAATCATCATATATTACAAACATATGAACTTATTTTTTTGTAAAATTAATTTTGAAATAATAAAATTTGATTTTATAAAAAATAAACTTTAAATCACAAATTAATTTTCAATAGAACTCAGTGAACCATTGTCAAAACTTTATGTGTATGTGAGCTTGAGGAATCAAATTTACACTATTACTTATAAGAATCTAAACTTAAAAACTCTTATACAAACTTCAATGCTTCTCTCTTTTTAATCTTCTTCTTCATCTTGATTTGATTCAAACTAGATTCCTTGAGCTTGACTCCTCATTGAGTGCTAGATGTTTTCTTTATACTTGAGCTCTTGAATCAACACTTGTTAGTGTTTTTCATTGCTTGTCAAAAAGAAAAACTTACAAAATTTTTGAAGAAAATGACAAGTAATTAAAAAGAAAATTACAACAGCTCTCTTCCTAGAATTTCTGAGAAAGTGTGCCGATAGGAGTCTGGTCAGCAGGCGGCCACTTTGTCTCTTTGACGATGGCAGCGATCGAGTTTCGAACTCTACTGCTTGGGAATTCCTTCTCGTCTGCTTTTGAAAATTCTTTGAGAGTGAAAGTTTGGATTAATTCTGAGAACTAGGGTGTTATAACCCTGTAACTAGTTCAAAGAACTATGATTAGTGAGTTGTTATAAGAAGCTTTTGCTAGAAGAAAACCATAAGTTCTTGAAGAAGAAGAAGAGGATCTCTCTTTCTCTCTCGAAAGTGGCAGCTTTTGTGCTCTCCAAATTTTCTCTCCCTTGAGCCTAACCTACTAGTGGGTTATTTATAAGCTCAATGAGGGGTAGTTGTTCCCTAAAAATTAGCAAATAGATATTAATGTAGCTATTATGCTTATTTGGCGATACTAGATCTGGCGAAGCTAAAACATCCTCTGGCGAGGCTAGCTTAACAGCTTGTGAGGCTAGCTAGTCAGTTGGTTTAGGGGAGTTATGAGCCCCTGTCTCCTCTTAGTGAGGGATCATGGGTGTAACTACCCATTAACCCTCACTAACTTAGTGGGGTGGTTACCTTAAACTAGCAAGGATTTGAAATTGTCAATTAATGACCTGGAGCCTCGCTTCAGGTGAAGCTAAATGTTAGCTCTGAGCTGAGTTGTGCTAAACTTCAAGCGAAGTTAGAAGTTAACTCTTATCAGAGCTATGACAAGCTTCAGGAAAAACTAGAAGCTAGCTCTCAGTAGAGCTAGATAATGCTTCAGGCGAAGTTTGAAGTTAGCTCTTAGCGGAGGTATTCCAAGCTTTAGGTGAAGCTAGAAGTCAGCTCTCTTGGGCATGCCTGGGCTTGTTTAAAGGCAATACTTAGCCTACTGATCACTTGGCTGAATCAGTAGGGTTTAAATGACTACTCTATAGAACTGGTCGTTAACTTGTTTGTGATTTGTCTTTTATAAGTGTCGACAAGTTAGACGTTGTTCAAACCATTTTAGAGCTATCTAGAAAATTTTCTTTTATAAGTGTCAACAAAATCCCCTTCAAAGTTTTCGAAGATTCAAAATGAGCTAGTTTGGATTTCGAAATACTTTGAATTCATAGCTCATGACCCAAATTTTGGCATTGCTTAGGTCGTTCGACTCTTTGATAAGTCATTCTTATGTTTGTGTTTATCCATTCATGGATAAAAAAAGGCATTTAGACTGGACGCAATTGCATTTTGTTAGCTATCGCTTGTTTTATCATCGAAGGTGATGATGTCACAGTTTAGACCTCATACGAAAAAGGATTTATGTACTCGCTCTCAATAGAGCTAGAGGTGAAGGTAGCACTCCATGAAAATTGAAGGTTCACCTAGAGGGGGGGTGAATAGGTGAAGGCTAATCTAATGGTCACTTAATGCCAAATGATGCGGAAGCTAAAAACAATTATGACCAAATTAATCTTTTTATGCTAAACACTATGTGTAACACAAGAGTGTAGCCGAATTCCCGTGAAGGGCTCTGGACTAACTCCTCTAGATTCCCCTTGAATGGGTTGAGGTGCCGCGTTGGCTCTCTTGGTTGAATACAAGTGTTAGCAACAATCCCAAGCAATATATCAATATGAGCACAAGGAATATATCATGCATATAAAGGTAAAGACAAGATAAGTAATGCAAGATATAAACAAGGAGATAGAGAGAGAGAAATGGCAATCGCAAACACAAAGGATTTGTTTCGAGGTTCGAGCACACTTGCTCTACATCCCCGCCTTCGACACACGAATGATTTCCACTATGCAAGATCCCAATGGATCTCTCCTCGGTGCCGCAACACCTACAAGCCCTCGGACTCCCTAGTCCCGTACACACGCAAGCTCACTAGCTCGCCGAGGCCGCACCTCGAAACAACCGAGTCCGCACCCGAACTCAAAACAACATGGACACACACGTCCGCCTCCTCAAAGTAACAAATGAAGTCTTTGGTGATCACAACACTTTGATCACCTAAAAACAATCTCACTACAACACACCTATAGGATGAATAATCAATGGATAGCTCAAGTGTGGTGTGAGAAAAATAAGGATGAGAGTGGTGGAGGAAAACTCAAAGAATCACTTAAAACACTATTGATAAAAACTCTCCTTTTAATTGGAAGTATTGGCTCTAAATTTTGTGAAGAAAAACTTCTGAAAAGAGTGGGAAAAACTGGCTCTAAAAACTTCTCCAAATCTTGTTAAAAACAGTCCACAAACCCCCAAATATATAGGCTGTCAAAAACTAGCCGTTGGGGCTTTGTCAGAACTGGCGGTCGACTCGTGCGGTCGACCGCCAACGGTCAGAAATCAGACCGTTGGAGCCACGGTTGACCGCCTGGGTCGACTGACCCACTGGAGCTGAGAGTCTAACTCTCTGTCGGTCGACCCGTACGGTCAGCCGAACTTTCCAGAGAGCTCTGCTCTCTGGAGCGACCGGCACGGTCGGCTGTCCTCCAGTACACAAAGGCGTGCACGTTTGTGCACGTCGATCGACCGGTCCGGTCGGCCGACTTCAGGATTAGTCGACTATATAGGGAGCAAGTCGACTTATCTGACGCCTGAAACAGTTTTCTGGGATTAAAAAGTTGGTCTTTTTGGCTCAAATAAAATCCCATAAAATACATAAAAATCTACAAAAATAGTTTAACCAATATACTTTGATATACAAACATGCTTGCACAAAATCAAGACATGTTATAAAAGATTGGACTATTTTTATAACTTGAAAATATTTGGCTCATGATGAAAACTGTATTTCCAAAACAATATTTTTTCAAAACATGTTTTTTCAAATCTTCATCAAATACAAAAACAAGATATACTTTTAAAGCATAGTGTGTATGGATATGATCCACTACACAATCAAGATGAAATATCTATGTTTTTGGCATTAAGCTCTAAATATGGTTTTGGTTAAAAGATAAGTATATGAGAAACACCAAAAAACAAACTTGTATTTTTCAAAATGAAAAATCTTTTCTAAACCAAAAAAAATCTTTTATGAAAACAATTCTATCAAGAGTGTGTGTGCATATGTACTTGAGCAATCCACCAACTACTCTATCCTTTACATTTTTAACTAAAACAAAAACAAAATCTTATATCTAGACACAAGTCTTCATCTTCTTGAAGTCTTCACTTGAAGGCTTCTCATCTTCTTGACTTGGTCCAAGCTTGATCCAAAAGCTCCTTGGATCACACCGTGCTAGCTCCAAATCTTGACATTTTATCCTTTGTTGAGCTATGCACCTACTAAGATCTTGATAATGAATCTGTCACTAATTAAACACAAGATCATTAGTAAACATAACTTCATGAGTTGATCATCATCAAAACTAGGGTGATAGGCCTTTGGGCCAACAATCTCCCCCTTTTTGATGATGACAAAACTCATGAAGTTATATATGCATGGATTAAAGTAAAGCTTCAAAGAAGCTTCCCCTCAACTCATGCATACAAAATAAATAATAGATATGGCAATGAGGTACATGAATATGTATGCAAGTATGGAGATAAAACATGCAACAAGCATAAATCAAAATCTTTTTCTCCTATTTGCAATACAAAACTTATATGCATAAATAACAAGGAAGACAAATACTTCTCCCCCTTAAGTAATGAAAACATGCATATAAACTCAAATACTCCCCCTTTTGTCACTCATCAACAAAGGGTTCAAAGTAAAATCAAATCAAACAAATTTTCTCCCCCTTTTTGTCAAAAACAAAGAGATCAAGAAGGGGTAATACAAATCAATCAATAAAGATTTATATGCGATATACATTCATGAAGAGGAAGACGCTAAGTTAGCTTCCCTACACATATGCATTACATGAAGAAGGGATGACAAGCCCTAACTCACATAACACATATTATGTAATGCATAAGAGGAGATGTGAAGCTCCCCCTACACATGTATATCATATAAAGAAGAGTTGTCAAGCTCCTCAATTTATAATATACTCAACATGAATCTATATGTAGAAGAGATGTTAAGCTCTCCTTGCATATAGGAAACACATACCAAAACATTTTTTTTTAATTTTTCTTAAACAAGAATTTTTAAAGGTATCAGAGCTCTTGTAAAACAATCAAATTTTAAGATACCTAATTGAAAATAGTCATTATTGTAAAACATATTGATACCAATTGAAATTTAACAAATATGAAGTTGAAGCATTTTGATATCAATGGTAAACATAAAGATCCAAAAATTTTATTTTTCATCAAAAACTTTGTGCTTTTAAAAATGTGAACCAATTGAAAGTTAAGCACATGAAAATCATATATATGTATGAAAAATTATACTAATTGAATTTGATACATACATATATAAGGAAACAAAATATGAGTATATACAAAATAAGTTCATATTGATAACAATTGAAACGATTCAATGATACCAATTGACATAACAATAAGATCAAGTGTATATCTCATAACCTATACCTCCCAATCATGTTCAAGATTAAAATGATTTTCACTATTAAGCATACTTGAGCATAATCGCCCATCCATCCTCCCATAGATGGTAGGGGTTTTCAAAAATAGATTTGAAAAATAAGCTTTGTTTGAAAAACTCTACCAAATGAAGAACAATTAACTAGTTAAAATAATTTTTGAAAAACTAGTTAAAGATCCTTCAAAAACATGAAATCAAAACATATGTATTTTATGAATCATACTAAATACATAAAAGTTCAAGCACTCATAGTCCATAAGGCTCAAAATTATCTTGAAAAGTAAAAGATGAGTGTTCAACGGTTATGTAAATAGCATTTTTTATAAAAATAGACATTGAAGCTCAAAAAGATCATAAGTCACATTTTAACAAAACAAAAACATGAGAAATTATTTTTCATTAAAACAAAGCACACTCTAGGTATATGTATGATTTATCCAATTCTAACAATACACATACATATCCCAAATATAAAGAGTCTATCAAATGTATTTGCATGAAAGCAAGAGACTCACGAGTATACATGTATATTTATTAGATTTGAATTAAAAATACATATACATGAAGTAAAGCATAAAAATTGGCAAAGCATGTATAAATGAGAATCATCAAAACTAGTCTATACATGTGCATATAGTGGGTACAAATGAGCATGAAGTGCAAACATATATAAATCACGTGTAACTCACCATTTGTACATGTATAAAACAAGTTTTAATAAAAACTACATCTAAGAATGTTTTTACCACAAGAAGCACATAAAGACATAAAACATGAACATGCTATGAATATGATAAATGAACTAGCATGTACATAAAAAGTAGGAGTTTAGAGATCGTTACCAACTCCAAAGCTCCAAACATGGTGGTTGACCCACCAAAACTCCTTGATAGCGATGCATCTATATATATGTGTCCATCAAGTCCAAGTGCATCCACCTCAAGGCACCAAATCTCTCACGTCTTGAGAGATCCCTCACCTACATCAAAAACATGGGGTGGGGGTTTTGGTACCCATTTTTTCTTGGGTCCATGGGGGTTAGCTTTGTAAGGCACCCAAACATTTTTATGATTAGCAAAATTTGAAACATGCAACTTATCAAAACAAAATTTTGCTAGATGGCCTTTGCGGCCACAATGTGTACATACGTACACCTTAGTATGCTTATGTGAACGTTTGTGATCGTGTTGTGCAACATAAGCAAATGCATGATGAGAGTGATGTGCATGAACATGAGGAGTTTGTTTCTTTGCAAATAAGGACTCCAATCTAGTGTGATTAAAAGCACAAGAGTTCAAAGTTGAACTCAAACCATCTATTTTACTTTTCAAAAGAGTAATCTCACTATCATCAATGGTGGCATGTAAAGACATGTGAGATATAGAATCATTTTTCTTCTTTTTAAAAACTTTTTCTTTTTCCTTTTCTTTTTCAAAAATTTTCTTTTTCAAAGAGTTGTTTTCTTGAAAAACAATTTCCTTTGAGTTTCCACCAAATAATTTTATCTTTCAAAATAGTGTTTCCTTCACATAAATCATTTAACTTAGACATGAGGGAAACATTTTCATTTTTCAAAAACTCATTTTCTTTTTCTAAGCATGCAATGTTAGATTTAAATGAATCTTGTTCTATATGCATGCAATCAACTTTGTTTTTCAAATTTTTATTTTCCTTTTTAATCATGTCATATTTCTCAAGCAATAATTGACAAAATATAGAAAGCTCTTCATATGACATGTTATTATCCTCATCCTCAGATTCGGAAGTTACCTCAAGGGGGTTATCCCCTTGGACCATATAGCACACGTTGGAGGTGCCGCTTCCAACATCCGAATCACTCCCCACATAGTATTGATTATTTTCGCCAAGGGAGATGAGGGTGTTCCAAACTATAAAAGCCGAATCAAAGTTAGAAACTCTAGATAAATAAACATCATCTAGGGTAGACTTTAAAGCATTAAGGGCTTTTGCATTAGCCTCAACATTCTTACCATCTAAACAATATGCATTATTAGTAGTGGCAAGATAAACATTATAACCTAAGGCTTTGAGGTACAAGGACATCTTCACCTTCCATATATGGATGTTAACAATGTCAAACATGGGTGGTGACATGAAGTCCATGGTGTGTGTACAAAATATGTGATTAGCCTAAAAATGAGGATCTTTAAGTCTAGGTTGTTAGACCAAATCAGAGTACCAAGCTCTGATACCAATTGAAGGTTCACCTAGAGGGGGGTGAATAGGTGAAGGCTAATCTAATGGTCACTTAATGCCAAATGATGCGGAAGCTAAAAACAATTATGACCAAATTAATCTTTTTATGCTGAACACTGTGTGTAACACAAGAGTGTAGCCGAATTTCCCGTGAAGGGCTCTGGACTAACTCCTCTAGATTCCCCTTGAATGGGTTGAGGTGCCGCGTTGGCTCTCTTGGTTGAATACAAGTGTTAGCAACAATCCCAAGCAATATATCAATATGAGCACAAGGAATATATCATGCATATAAAGGTAAAGACAAGATAAGTAATGCAAGATATAAACAAGGAGATAGAGAGAGAGAAATGGCAATCGCAAACACAAAGGGTTTGTTTCGAGGTTCGAGCACACTTGCTCTACATCCCCGCCTTCGACATATGAAGGATTTCCACTATGCAAGATCCCAATGGATCTCTCCTCGGTGCCGCAACACCTACAAGCCCTCGGACTCCCTAGTCCCGTACACACGCAAGCTCACTAGCTCGCCGAGGCTGCACCTCGAAACAACCGAGTCCGCACCCGAACTCAAAACAACACGGACACACACGTCCGCCTCCTCAAAGTAACAAATGAAGTCTTTGGTGATCACAACACTTTGATCACCTAAAAACAATCTCACTACAACACACCTATAGGATGAATAATCAATGGATAGCTCAAGTGTGGTGTGAGAAAAATAAGGATGAGAGTGGTGGAGGAAAACTCAAAGAATCACTTAAAACACTCTTGATAAAAACTCTCCTTTTAATTGAAAGTATTGGCTCTAAATTTTGTGGAGAAAAACTTCTGAAAAGAGTGGGAAAAACTGGCTCTAAAAACTTCTCCAAATCTTGTTGAAAACAGTCCACAAACCCCCAAAATATAGGCTGTCAAAAACTAGCCGTTGGGGCTTTGTCAGAACTGCCGGTCGACCCGTGCGGTCGACTGCCAACGGTCAGAAATCAGACCGTTGGAGCCACGATCGACCGCCTGGGTCGACCGACCCACTGGAGCTGAGAGTCTAACTCTCTGTCGGTCGACCCGTACGGTCGGCCGAACTTTCCAGAGAGCTCTGCTCTTTGGAGCGGTCGACCGGCACGGTCGGCCGTCCTCCAGTACACAAAGGCGTGCACGTTTGTGCACGTCGGTCGACCGGTCCGGTCGGCCGACTTCAGGATTAGTCGACTATATAGGGAGCAAGTCGACTTATCTGAAGCCTGAAACAGTTTTCTGGGATTAAAAAGTTGGTCTTTTTGGCTCAAATAAAATCCCATAAAATACATAAAAATCTACAAAAATAGTTTAACCAATATACTTTGATATACAAACATGCTTGCACAAAATCAAGGCATATTATAAAAGATTGGACTATTTTTGTAACTTGAAAATATTTAGCTCATGATGAAAACTGTATTTCCAAAACAATATTTTTTCAAAACATGTTTTTCCAAATCTTCATCAAATACAAAAACAAGATATACTTTTAAAGCATAGTGTGTATGGATATGATCCACTACACAATCAAGATGAAATATCTATGTTTTTGGCATTAAGCTCTAAATATGATTTTGGTTAAAAGATAAGTATATGAGAAACACCAAAAACCAAACTTGTATGTTCAAAATGAAAAATCTTTTCTAAACCAAAAAAAATCTTTTATGAAAACAATTCTATCAAGAGTGTGTGTGCATATGTACTTGAGCAATCCACCAACTACTCTATCCTTTACATTTTTAACTAAAACAAAAACAAAATCTTATACCTAGACACAAGTCTTCATCTTCTTGAAGTCTTCACTTGAAGGCTTCTCATCTTCTTGACTTGGTCCAAACTTGATCCAAAAGCTCCTTAGATCACACCGTGCTAGCTCCAAATCTTGACATTTTATCCTTTGTTGAGCTATGCACCTACTAAGATCTTGATAATGAATCTGTCACTAATTAAACACAAGATCATTAGTAAACATAACTTCATGAGTTGATCATCATCAAAACTAGGGTGATAGGCCTTTGGGCCAACAAAAATAGCTCATGAAAGAGCTGAGGGTGAAGATAGCACTCCATGAAAGTGAACTTAACGAAACCTATTCAGAGATAATATGGACATGATAGGGCCAATTAAGGGTAGGTTTATTACAGGTTCGTCTGTTCGAAGTAATATGGACATGACAGATAAAGAACCACTAAAAAAATTTGGTCCAGAAATTTGGTTTGTTCAGATGTAATATGGACATAAGAACAAGAACTAGAATTGATGAACTTAGTCTAGGGACCCTTCTATTTAGAGGTGTTGTAAACGTGATAGACTAAGAGATACTAAATTCAGAATCCACTGTTCAGACGTAGTCAGATTAACTTGACAGCTAATCCACTAAGGACTGCAAAGGTGAATTGGATCTGGGCACTGCGACTCAGAGGTAATTTAGACAAGACTGACTAAGAGACAGCACGCTCACAATCTGCTATTCAGAGGTAATGGTATTAACTTGACAGCTAGTTCACTGGAGACTGTAAGGGTGAATTGAATCTGGACACCTGTCGGTTCAGAGGTAATTTGGACATAAGCGACTAAGAGTTATCAGGCTCACAATCCTTTGTTCAGAGGTAGTCTTATTAACTTGACAGCTAGTCCACTGAAACTGCAAGGGTGAATTGGATCTGGGCACCCGTCAATGCAGAGGTAATATGGACATAACTGACTAAGAGACACCAGGCTGACAATCCTGTTGTTCAGAGATGGTGAACTAGACATGACAACAAAAGGGAGTCCTTACTGGACTAAAGGGGTAAGATGCGGGCACCCTTCGGTTCAGAGGTAGTAAACGGGACATAACCGATTAGGAGTGACCAGACTCGTAACCCTATTGTTCCGAGGTGGCGAACTGGACATGACAGCAAAAAGCGTATTCTACTGAGGGAATGAGATCTGATTATAAACTCCGTGGGAAGATTAGCATTTCCTGTGAAAATTTGAAGTTATCAGAGATAATCATTAACGTGACAACTAAATATCTCGCTAGAGAATAAAAGAAGATTTTGTCAAGGGTAGTCATTAGCATGACAAGTGTTCTGCTGGAGTTTAAAGGAGATTTTGTCAGAGGTAATCATTAACGTGACAAGTATTCCGCTGGAGATAGGAATGAATTGTCAGAAATGTGATGTTAACTTGGCAATTGCCTATTGTTAGAGGTGTGATTTTGAACATAACAGTAATTGGCTTTGCGATTTGCGCAATTTGAGTAGACTTATCATTCTATTATAGAGAATGACAAGTGGAGTTTTGATCCGCTAGGGATATATTGAAATTTTACTGTCAGAGGTATGATGTTAACACGACAGGCTTGATTTGTAATTCATTTCATTGGAGACATGAATATAGCTTTTGTAGACCTACCATTCCATGAAAAGAAATTGATAAGAGATTTTGGTGAAATTGAACTATATCCTCAAGATTCCTCTAGACTAAGAGTTGAGGTGCTACTTTAACTCTCTTGCTTCAATACTTGTGTGAGCACAAACACAATATCAAACGTGTAAATGATAAACAATAATAACAATGTTAGATATTAAACAATCCGAGCAAGTATATCAATTTAGCACAAGTATCAAGCATATAAAGATAAGAGCAATTTGAACATATAAGATATTAAATACAAGTGAGTTGAGAGAGAGATGAGTAATCGCAAACACGAAAAAATTATTTCGAGATTCGAGCACACTTGCTTTATGTCCCCGTCTTCACCACTATGAATAATTTTCACTATAATCGATCCCGTAAGATCACTCGGTGTCGCAACACCTACAATGAGCTCCCTTAAGAACTCTTGAACCCGCAAGTCTCACACTTATTCCCGCAAGAACAACACACACAAGCTCACTAGCTTGCTGAGTCCGCACCTATACAATGAGCTCCCTCAAGAACTCTTCACAATACGAACTCGCAAGTTCGCTGAGGCCGCAATCTCTACAACTCCTCCAAATTATAATGGTAGAACACTTGGTGAACTCTTCTCTTGATCACCAACAAACACTCTCACAATAAGAATCCCTAAAGGATGGGTATAGCAATAGATAGCTCAAGCTTGTGTAAGAAAATAAGATAGATTTTGTAACGCCCCGATCCGGCGGGTACGGAGACGTTACTGCGACGTATATACGCAGGTCAGAAATACCCTTACATATATACGCTAAGCATCAGTACAGGTAAGAATCAGAGTACGGAAGCACGCGGTGCATTATACATTCCAACACATGAGTACAGTTACAAAGTTATCACCAGAGGTGACAAATATTACAATAATATTACATTACCAACATGGAGCGACTGCGAGAATACAAAGGATGTACAAGTATGAACAGTATAAATGGAGGCTCAGAGTCATAATAAGAAAACTCTAGAGCCGAACAAGGGGGCCAGGAAGGATGGGGCTCTGGACGGTCTACTGGAGGTCCACGCTACCGCTGCGCCACTCTGATCAACAACTGGGAGAATCCATACGCTCCAAGCTCCATGACCTGGACATGAGGATCCAGAGGAGTCAGAACTCCCCGGCGAGTGTTGATGCGAAAGCCAGATGGCGAGTATGGATAAGCACATGCGTATTGATAAATCTGGATCATAAACATGAAAACTGTGTCGTAGGCACAAGTATGCAGGAGCAAGTAGATATACAGCAAATGATATCAAGTAGGGAAGACTCATGATATGATAAGATAAGAGCAGGGGGCAAGTAGAAGGCAGGATATGAACAGGTATAATATAATAATTATAAAACCGAAAATCCGAAGTAAAATCCGATACAAGCAAACATGCAAGGCATACTACAGATTCATAGCTGGCATCTTTTATTATTATTATTACTCGTCTACCCTGATGTCTAGATATGTGAACTAGCGTTCCAGTACATATATATCCACATCTGAGTAAAGCAAGATTGTTATTGGAAACCAACGGGGGTATCAACGAACAATGTTTACAGTGGGTCCCGTACATGCCCGGGACCACGGTCCAGGACGTTCCATTGCTGGTGTATGAAACCGGCCGCAAGGCCTACAGGAGGGTCTTATAGAATGCCCTTATCAAGATGGTACCAAGAAGGAGGGAGCCAGCACTCCCCTCGGTTGCCTGGAGGCCCACAGGTCAGACCGGAGTTTTAGTTACACAACATACCTAGTGCCACTGTAAACACGAACATATATTGATAGCCGCAAGTTTCCCCTGACCCGATACAAGTTGTTCCTTTTTATGATTTATTATGTAATTATCAATTGCGGGAATAGCAGGTGTAACGATCCCAGATTTCTGATGATCTCAATTTACATAAACAATTCTATTGAATAATAGATTATCATACTCATCTCCAATATTCCTGAAAATTTTAGCATCACCTCCTTTGTAAATACAGAATGTCCAAATATACATTTCATCTCACAATAATTTCGGCCAACACCGGCCTACTTATCCTCAATCCAAGCATATAAACTAACTCAACAATCACCCACGCAATCATAAATATAAATTGGCTCACACAGCCTCCTTATATGAAAACTCAATAATTAAGTACTCGAGAGCACCCCTCTCGGCATCAACATAATAATGCCAAACCATCTTTAACTCCAACTCATCATAATTATGACCAAACTCATATCTCCATACAATACATGGATTCAGACTATCCATCTATTCAACACTAACACTTGCTATCAGTACACGTCAAATAGGATAATGAACATATACAATAAGAACTAAATTACAATCACACCAAGTATCACTCTAAAACTTCTCTACGTAACAGGATTTCCAACAAGGCGCTTGAAAGCTTACATTGAGTCTTTGCCTCACCATGACCTGAAAATACAATAATCTGTGGGGGGGGGGGGGGGGTGAGCTCAACAGCTCAGTGAGGAGATAAAGAAGAAAATCAGAAGATGATGAATATAATCAATAATAAGCATGATTTTTCGAGTAATAGAGTAAATCTGGATGAATAAGAGAAACAGAGAATCAATAACATATGATGAAACAATAGGGCTCCAAAAATCTTTGGGGACGGTCCGACTCTTTTGGTCCTACATTTCTTATGACATTTCTCTGTACTCTATGCCACACGCTACAAGGTCTATAAGCTCTGTAAAATAATAACTCGGTGATTTTAGTTTATTATCAAAATTCTTCTTATGCATTCATAGTATGTGTCACATACGTATTTCAGATATCAAGCACGGACACGCCAATCATACACGCACCATCTTATATATAGTGCATGCGTTCAGATAACACATGCATCACAAAACATACTTGTATAACATATAATCACATCATATTTCTCATAATACAATATCACATCACACTCCAAGTAATGCATGGATTAACCTGTACACTTTCACACAATTTACAGTATTTCATTTCAATCAGCTAAATCTGTATTCTGATGTTTTCATTATCACATACGATCCAACATACTTCTAGTGTCACACACACATATGTATCACACATAGCCATTCATTCTCAATCATTTGTAAAGATGTAAATATATGTATATCATAGCACCGTCTTCGCACTCCGCCCGTGCAATACGGGTCCCTTCCTCCCAATATGATATATAGCGCCGTCTTCGCACTCCGCCCATGCAATACGGGTCCCTTCCTCCGGATATGATATATATATAGCACCGTCTTCGCACTCCGCCCGTGCAATATGGGTCCCTTCCTCCGGATATATGAACGTATATAATGCAATAACACCATCTTCCCCCTCATACCGGCTCCCGCCCGGCCCCTTCCTCCAATGAGCAAGAAAGCGAAAGACATGCTTATATTTACATACAGATAACACCAGTGTAGTAACAATATGAATATCAATTAAACACTATGGTTTGCTTTACAGCTCATCAGTTCTAGTACTGAAGAACTTTATGTGGTTCACTGCATGTGTATACATACACTCAGATAATAATCACTTCATCATATTACAACAATCTGACCATTTATTATAGTTCGATTCTCAGCTTATCACTTCTATCACAGGGGAATATATGTAATTCACTGTATATGTGTATGCAACATAAGTTACATTTCACCTTCCTATTTAGTACTTCTATTATCAATAAGATGTACCTGGTTTACTGGTTATACAATCACACATGAGTTGTAAGACAACAGTAAAGTGACCTACGTATCTCATTCATGTAAATTGAGTTCTCATTCATATTATCAACAACTGCGTATCCAGATAGAGGTGTATGTGTATGAGTATGTATAACTGTATACCTCATGTTACACTTAATCGCATTCATACTTCAGTATCATTCATATGCAACAATCATTTTACACACAAAATATTTTCAATGTCAACCGTTCAATGTTTTGTCTAAACCATTGATTACACTTTTAGTACATATATTCTTAATTTGTACTAGTAAGTCTTGTAGTTAGTTATACTCCATCCTTCATACATCCCATTAATTAACTGGTAGAGTTGGTTAATCCACTTGACCATAGTCACTTCCAGTTAGCACATCTTGGGCTTTAAATTTTGCTTATACACTTGTATAGTTTTTTTTTTTTTTTTACTAACTATGCCATCATATCTTCTTCTTATTCTTGCACTTAATTAATTGACCCCATTTCACATGTAAATTGGAAAGATGCTTAGATGTCCGGAGTCAGAGTATGAGGGTGCTTAATCAAGTTAGCATATACAAGATTAACTGGTATGCGCCTTACTATCGATTGAAATTTTGCTTTATCTTTCTTAATTTCTAATGGTTGTATTCATAGTCAAAGATGATTGCTTGACTCCTAAACTCAATTTGTATCTTACAGCCTTCAATCGTTTATAGAGCTGACTTGATTATTCACTAAATGAACCATCACCAAATCTTTCCATCATGCCTGTGAGAACCATATCATTTCTTTGCGACATGGATAACTCAGTCTTTGACAAATTTCTCAACTACTCTATGTACAATTTAGGCCCTTCTCACTCATGGAATAGCCATGGAATCATTTTATTATAGAAGTTTTCCTACAGTTGGAGTTATATTCTTTTCACACTTCACCTACCGTACTCACATTTAAAGGTATACTACTTGTGGATTTAAATACACAAGTCTCGATTTAGGAGGGGAAAATAGTAGTGTTATAGGAGTCACTTGAGTATTTCGCTTACCAAGACATATGATGCATACAACACTACTGCAATATAGTTCAAAGGGCCTAGAAGGAGAGTTCCAACGTACTATCTCTTCCTTACAGGGTCAAGATATCCTTTGAGATTTTCATGACTCATACTTTGCTGATTTCAAACTTTCGGTTATAACATAATTAAATCTTTTGTTACAAGGTCATGAGATTTTATCAGCTCTTCTACCTCTTAGACTTTCTTAGAATATCAACCAAAACATTACAGGTGTAGACGTTAGGAGTAAAATCTCATCTTCTTTGTATACCAAAATTTTAATGAAAGGAGGGCTTAAGTTTAATTGGGAGACTTCCGTGTTCTCCAAATTTCTTTTAATTATATTTTAATTATAAAAGGGACACAATTTAGCTTTGTGCATTAATGAGCTTGAAGTTCAATCCCTACACGTTAAGGGTTTGTAGAGCCTTTACTATATCAACAAGAATCATTCTTTCTACAACCACCTTCCAACTCTGACAAAAATCCCTCGATTGCTCGTGGTGTTTCGACAAACCTCTATCACCTACATCCAACCGGAATGTGAAATAAACCGCTGGGAGGTGGACTCGTATAGCTCTATATCTATCTCCTAGACAATATATCACATACTACAAGTAGTTTGATTTTGCAGTGACCACCAGTCATGAACTTATTGTTTGACACATTTTTTTTTTTTATGGCTCGATCTTTCCGGATAACCAATGGAGTTTTTATAATAACTTTCATTCTACGTATTGGAATAGAACGAGGAAAGATTTATTAGAAACTAGACTCCACTACCTTTCCAATGACCTATTACATGATAGGTTTTAATTAACCAAACTGCTCCAGGAATTCAGAAACTTATCAGCTGTGCTGAATTCTGCAGCATGACAGTTCGACCAACATTCATTATTTCAGTCATAACTTAAGTTACAGATATCCGATGCGGGCATGGAATGAACCGTTGGAAAGTAGACTCGATTATCTTTCCAATGGTATATAATATGATACCATTAGACCCCAACATACTGATGATCTGAGCCTGAATTTACAAATTATGATCCTGAACAGATTCCTGCACCTATAAGGGATATTCTCTATTCACTCAAAATAATTATTATATTCAGAAACTTTAAAAGAAAATATGAGGGAATCATAGATTGGGGACTCCTTTAGATGACATGTATTGATCATTATATGTGCCTTAAAATTTCTCTGAATTTGAAAATTTAAAACAAGATAAGCTTGGCCAAGTTAAGATCTCCTTCACTACATTATCAATACTATAGTAATCTTTCACCTTCCATTAATTTATAAGTACCATCGAATTAACCCATTAATATCAAGCTCAAAATCATACCATCTCATGGTTAAGGACTTCATGAAATATTCTTAGGGTTTTAAAATAAAATAGATCAACGGAAGGTCCCCCACCTCACCTCCTTTTCCTTAATCAAGTCATCAATTTCATCTAACTCTAGTTTGACAACATGAGGGAACAAGAACATGGCCTTAAATTCCTTAACCTAAAGTAATATAGATTTCCCCATTTCCTACCAATTAGTGGTATCTAGATATACACTTGGTATGAGAGAAATTCTCTACTAATTCAATAAAATTTCAGAATTCAACAAGGTAAGAAAGAAAGGGATTCAAGATAACTCCCCTCACCTATAGATCCATAAGAAGACCCGCTGCCTACCATCACCGTGAGTGTCGCCGGTGTCGCCGCGGCTCTGGCCGCCGCCTGGCCACGGCCCCGGCCCCGCCTTGCCGCGGCCCCGCCAGGCCGCGCCCGGCCGCGGCCCTCCGGCCGTGGTCCGCCTGTGAGAGAGAGAGAGAGAGAAGGGTTGGGGGAGGAAGAGAGGAAGAGGGGAGGGAACTTGAGAGATGGATCTAGGGTTTTCTTTTTTGGGGTTGAGGGAGATGAACGTGAGATTCATTTCTCTCTTTCTTTTACATAAAACCCCCACTCAATTTTTATTATTATGCACACTCACAATCTCTCTCTCATCTCATCATGCCACCTATACACACAAATTTCTAGGGAAATCCTAACCCTTCATCAACTCATGCCATGCACACCTACCCTCTCCCCCTAACTATTAGGAAAATATTATTTAGTATTTTCTTGGTATTTACTTGCATTATCTTGTATTTACACAATATACCATCACATCCATGTAATGTATATATACTTATATATACACATATATTCTATACCCATATATACATGCCAAAATATTCATACACCTATATATTGAATTTATTCAATATTTGTTTCACTTCATATTCCCCCATAATCAAACTTAAAATAATTAAATTATAATAAAACTCCCATTTTACACAAAACACATTCAATCATCGTCTCAAAAAAAAATTTGTCTAATCATGTTTATCCAATATTAGGATTTTAATGATCGGGGTGTTACAGTTCTACCCTGCTTACAAAAGTTTCGTCCTCGAAACTTGCTACCTAAATTGAGTGAGTATAAAATTTTCACATTTCTCTTGCATATCATAAAATTTTTTTCCTTGATGCTATCTTTCTCAATCATTCTCTTCAAGATTTATTATTTCTTGATCAGTTCTATACTATGTTCTTACGATTCAAATTAATCTTGACTCGCTTGATATTTTACTCATTCCCTTACTCCAGTGTCCCATTCCACTGGCAGCTCATACTGAGGGCCCACACCCTAGCAGAGCACATCCGAATTATGGCATGTGGGTACCATAATCCGAACATAAGGCAGTGATCAAATATCCCACGCTTCGGGATTAATCATACACGTAAGAACTCCTACCCCCTCTTAAACCAATCATATCAAACAACATTTTCACATACATGCATAACACAACCACGCATATCAATCATACCAATCCAATCCTCTTTCTATCATAATTATTCTAAATCTATCCTCATTCTATATCCTGCGCTCTGATACCAACTGTAACGGTCCCAGATTTTTTATGATCTCAATTTACATAAACAATTATATTGAATAATAGATTATCATACTCATCTCCAATATTCCTGAAAATTTTAGCATCACCTCCTTTGTAAATACAGAATGTCCAAATATACATTTCATCTCACAATAATTTCAGCCAACACCGGCCTACTTATCCTCAATCCAAGCATATAAACTAACTCAACAATCACCCACGCAATCATAAGTATAAATTGGCTCACACAGCCTCCTTATATGAAAACTCAATAATTAAGTATTCGAGAGCACCCCTCTCGGCATCAACATAATAATGCCAAACCATCTTTAACTCCAACTCATCATAATTATGACCAAACTCATATCTCCATACAATACATGGATTCAGACTATCCATCTATTCAACACTAACACTTGCTATCAGTACACGTCAAATAGGATAATGAACATATACAATAAGAACTAAATTACAATCACACCAAGTATCACTCTAAAACTTCTCTACGTAACAGGATTTCTAACAAGGCGCTTGAAAGCTTACATTGAGTCTTCGCCTCACCATGACCTGAAAATACAATAATCTGTGGGGGGGGGGGGTGAGCTCAACAGCTCAGTGAGGAGATAAAGAAGAAAATCAGAAGATGATGAATATAATCAATAATAAGCATGATTTTTCGAGTAATAGAGTAAATCTGGATGAATAAGAGAAACAGAGAATCAATAACATATGATGAAACAATAGGGCTCCAAAAATCTTTGGGGACGGTCCGACTCTTTTGGTCCTACATTTCTTATGACATTTCTCTGTACTCTATGCTACACGCTACAAGGTCTATAAGCTCTGTAAAATAATAACTCGGTGATTTTAGTTTATTATCAAAATTCTTCTTATGCATTCATAGTATGTGTCACATACGTATTTCAGATATCAAGCACGGACACGCCAATCACACACGCACCATCTTATATATAGTGCATGCGTTCAGATAACACATGCGTCACAAAACATACTTGTATAACATATAATCACATCATATTTCTCATAATACAATATCACATCACACTCCAAGTAATGCATGGATTAACCTGTACACTTTCACACAATTTACAGTATTTCATTTCAATCAGCTAAATCTGTATTCTGATGTTTTCATTATCACATACGATCCAACATACTTCTAGTGTCACACACACATATGTATCACACATAGCCATTCATTCTCAATCATTTGTAAAGATATAAATATATGTATATCATAGCACCGTCTTCGCACTCCGCCCGTGCAATACGGGTCCCTTCCTCCCAATATGATATATAGCGCCGTCTTCGCACTCCGCCCGTGCAATACGGGTCCCTTCCTCCGGATATGATATATATATAGCACCGTCTTCGCACTCCGCCCGTGCAATACGGGTCCCTTCCTCCAGATATATGAACGTATATAATGCAATAACACCATCTTCCCCCTCCTACCGGCTCCCGCCCGGCCCCTTTCTCCAATGAGCAAGAAAGCGAAAGACATGCTTATATTTACATACAGATAACACCAGTGTAGTAACAATATGAATATCAATTAAACACTATGGTTTGCTTTACAGCTCATCAGTTCTAGTACTGAAGAACTTTATGTGGTTCACTGCATGTGTATACATACACTCAGATAATAATCACTTCATCATATTACAACAATCTGACCATTTATTATAGTTCGATTCTCAGCTTATCACTTCTATCACAGGGGAATATATGTAATTCACTGTATATGTGTATGCAACATAAGTTACATTTCACCTTCCTATTTAGTACTTCTATTATCAATAAGATGTACCTGGTTTACTGGTTATACAATCACACATGAGTTGTAAGACAACAGTAAAGTGACCTACGTATCTCATTCATGTAAATTGAGTTCTCATTCATATTATCAACAACTGCGTATCCAGATAGAGGTGTATGTGTATGAGTATGTATAACTGTATACCTCATGTTACACTTAATCGCATTCATACTTCAGTATCATTCATATGCAACAATCGTTTTACACACAAAATATTTTCAATGTCAACCGTTCAATGTTTTGTCTAAACCATTGATTACACTTTTAGTACATATATTCTTAATTTGTACTAGTAAGTCTTGTAGTTAGTTATACTCCATCCTTCATACATCCCATTATTTAACTGGTAGAGTTGGTTAATCCACTTGACCATAGTCACTTCCAGTTAGCACATCTTGGGCTTTAAATTTTGCTTATACACTTGTATAGTTTTTTTTTTTTTTTACTAACTATGCCATCATATCTTCTTCTTATTCTTGCACTTAATTAATTAACCCCTCTTCACATGTAAATTGGAAAGATGCTTAGATGTCCGGAGTCAGAGTATGAGGGTGCTTAATCAAGTTAGCATATACAAGATTAACTGGTATGCGCCTTACTATCGATTGAAATTTTGCTTTATCTTTCTTAATTTCTAATGGTTGTATTCATAGTCAAAGATGATTACTTGACTCCTAAACTCAATTTGTATCTTACAGCCTTCAATCGTTTATAGAGCTGACTTGATTATTCACTAAATGAACCATCACCAAATCTTTCCATCATACCTGTGAGAACCATATCATTTCTTTGCGACATGGATAACTCAGTCTTTGACAAATTTCTCAACTACTCTATGTACAATTTAGGCCCTTCTCACTCATGGAATAGCCATGGAATCATTTTATTATAGAAGTTTTCCTACAGTTGGAGTTATATTCTTTTCACACTTCACCTACCGTACTCACATTTAAAGGTATACTACTTGTGGATTTAAATACACAAGTCTCGATTTAGGAGGGGAAAATAGTAGTGTTATAGGAGTCACTTGAGTATTTCGCTTACCAAGACATATGATGCATACAACACTACTGCAATATAGTTCAAAGGGCCTAGAAGGAGAGTTCCAACGTACTATCTCTTCCTTACAGGGTCAAGATATCCTTTGAGATTTTCATGACTCATACTTTGCTGATTTCAAACTTTCGGATATAACATAATTAAATCTTTTGTTACAAGGTCAAGAGATTTTATCAGCTCTTCTACCTCTTAGACTTTCTTAGAATATCAACCAAAACATTACAGGTGTAGACGTTAGGAGTAAAATCTCATCTTCTTTGTATACCAAAATTTTAATGAAAGGAGGGCTTAAGTTTAATTGGGAGACTTCCGTGTTCTCCAAATTTCTTTTAATTATATTTTAATTATAAAAGGGACACAATTTAGCTTTGTGCATTAATGAGCTTGAAGTTCAATCCCTACACGTTAAGGGTTTGTAGAGCCTTTACTATATCAACAAGAATCATTCTTTTACAACCACCTTCCAACTCTGACAAAAATCCCTCGATTGCTCGTGGTGTTTCGACAAACCTCTATCACCTACATCCAACCGGAATGTGAAATAAACCGCTGGGAGGTGGACTCGTATAGCTCTATATCTATCTCCTAGATAATATATCACATACTACAAGTAGTTTGATTTTGCAGTGACCACCAGTCATGAACTTATTGTTTGACACATTTTTTTTTTATGGCTCGATCTTTCCGGATAACCAATGAAGTTTTTATAATAACTTTCATTCTACGTATTGGAATAGAACGAGGAAAGATTTATTAGAAACTAGACTCCACTACCTTTCCAATGACCTATTACATGATAGGTTTTAATTAACCAAACTGCTCCAGGAATTCAGAAACTTATCAGCTGTGCTGAATTCTGCAGCATGACAGTTCGACCAACATTCATTGTTTCAGTCATAACTTAAGTTACAGATATCCGATGAGGGCATGAAATGAACCTTTGGAAAGTAGACTCGATTATCTTTCCAATGGTATATAATATGATACCATTAGACCCCAACATACTGATAATCTGAGCCTGAATTTACAGATTATGATCCTGAACAGATTCCTGCACCTATAAGGGATATTCTCTATTCACTCAAAATAATTATTATATTCAGAAACTTTAAAAGAAAATATGAGGGAATCATAGATTGGGGACTCCCTTAGATGACATGTATTGATCATTATATGTGCCTTAGAATTTCTCTGAATTTGAAAATTTAAAACAAGATAAGCTTGGCCAAGTTAAGATCTCCTTCACTACATTATCAATACTATAGTAATCTTTCACCTTCCATTAATTTATAAGTACAATCGAATTAACCCATTAATATCAAGCTCAAAATCATACCATCTCATGGTTAAGGACTTCATGAAATATTCTTAGGGTTTTAAAATAAAATAGATCAACGGAAGGTCCCCCACCTCACCTCCTTTTCCTTAATCAAGTCATCAATTTCATCTAACTCTAGTTTGACAACATGAGGGAACAAGAACATGGCCTTAAATTCCTCAACCTAAAGTAATATAGACTTCCCCATTTCCTACCAATTAGTGGTATCTAGATATACACTT
The DNA here is from genome assembly GCA_038442645.1 of Agave tequilana. Classification (NCBI taxonomy): domain Eukaryota; kingdom Viridiplantae; phylum Streptophyta; class Magnoliopsida; order Asparagales; family Asparagaceae; genus Agave; species Agave tequilana. The sequence continues at coordinate 61,062 of JAVJIF010016326.1, forward strand.
GGTATGAGAGAAATTCTCTACTAATTCAATAAAATTTCAGAATTCAACAAGGTAAGAAAGAAAGGGATTCAAGATAACTCCCCTCACCTATAGATCCATAAGAAGACCCGCTGCCTACCATCGCCGTGAGTGTCGCCGGTGTCGCCGCGGCTCTGGCCGCGGCCTGGCCGCGGCCCCGGCCCCGCCTTGCCGCGGCCCGGCCAGGCCGCGCCCGGCCGCGGCCTCGGCCACGCCTGGCCGCGCCCGCGGCCCTCCGGTCGTGGTCCGCCTGTGAGAGAGAGAGAGAGAGAGAAGGGTTGGGGGAGGAAGAGAGGAAGAGGGGAGGGAACTTGAGAGATGGATTTAGGGTTTTCTTTTTTTGGGGTTGAGGGAGATGAACGTGAGATTCATTTCTCTCTTTCTTTTACACAAAACCCCCAGTCAATTTTTATTATTATGCACACTCACAATCTCTCTCTCATCTCATCATGCCACCTATACACACAAATTTCTAGGGAAATCCTAACCCTTCATCAACTCATGCCATGCACACCTACCCTCTCCCCTAACTATTAGGAAAATATTATTTAGTATTTTCTTGGTATTTACTTGCATTATCTTGTATTTACACAATATACCATCACATCCATGTAATGTATATATACTTATATATACACATATATTCTATACCCATATATACATGCCAAAATATTCATACACCTATATATTGAATTTATTCAATATTTGTTTCACTTCATATTCCCCCATAATCAAACTTAAAATAATTAAATTATAATAAAACTCCCATTTTACACAAAACACATTCAATCATCGTCTCAAAAAAAAATTTGTCTAATCATGTTTATCCAATATTAGGATTTTAATGATCGGGGTGTTACAGCAGGTGCAAGAGATGATCAGGAGTTCAGGAGTACATGAGTAGTATAGATTCAGGTCACTGTATATGATACAGGACAATAAGTACAAGATTCAAGTCACTGCATGTAATGCAGGATAACAAGTATAGTATTCCCGTAAACGTGATAATCACAGGTCAAGTATTAATATTTCAAGAGGCAAGTGATAAGTAATGTTATAATAAGGAGCAAGTTCCAAGTAGCAAGTCGGGTGTCAGGTGATGACACATCAGTTGACAAGTGATATAGACAGGTGTCAGGTATTAGCATGTAGATGGTAGGTATCAAGCAAAAGCATGTCAAGTGTTAATATATCGAGTGTGTACTTGGCAAGTGATAAAATAATAGCTGAGCAAAATCAAGCAGAGCTGAGCAAGCTGGAGCGAAGCTAATGTACAACACTAAATGCTATCACGCTCGGCGTGGTTACCACTCGCAGCGTAGCTAGACACACGTGTCGCAGTAAGCGTATGAACGCTATACTACTACTCACGGGAAGCCATGCTCACAGGGTAATTACACTCGAATGGAGTAAGCGATAAAGTGTTGACGCTAGGTCCGCCTACCAGGCGTAGCATACAGAAAGTCCAGAGGACTTTAAAACTCAAAGGTTGTACCCAGAGGTTAGGGTACCTGTAGAGAAAGTGTTAGTTCCAGATACAAATACATAAGACAATCAAGTCGATGCAACGAAGCAGGAAAGCCAAGAGGAAAGCGAGAACACTCGCCTAAGTCTTTAGAAAACACAGTGAAATCCCCGATCTCTGGAATCCAGAAAATCAACGCGTCAACGCGTTAGAAAGAAAGTGATAGAGAAAGGAGGAAATCAAGAGAGAGAAAGAGAAAGAGAGAGAGGAGAGAGAAAGTGAGAGCTAGAGAGAGAAGTCCATGGAGAGAGAGAGAGAGTACATGGAAAGAGAGAGTATGTATAGGGGGACGCGGGTTTGAGAGTGAGACGCGGGGGTCGCAGACGCGGGGTTCGCGTCGCATAAATGCCCACAAACGCAGGGTTCGAGACCCGCGTTCAAGTCAGGACACGAGGAGAACGCGGACGCGGACCTGGGTTCCGCATCGCGTTAACATGAGAAGAACACTGGCGCGGGCATGAGCTTCGCGTCGTATTGACACGAGAAGGACACAGACGCGGGCATGGGCTCCGCGTTGCGTCGATACAGGAACGCGAAGGTCGCGTTAGACAAATGTCAAGAACGCGAAGATTCGCGTTAAGAAATTGCCTAGACGCGGGGGTGGGCTCCGCGTCTATCAATTACACAACATGGGAATAGAGAGACAGTAAAATAAGGGAGAGATGCAGGAAAAGAAGTGTGGGACGCAGGTTTTGGGAGGAAAATCAGAGAAGAAAAGGAAAATGAAAAGAAAAGGAAAGGAAAAGGAAAGGAAAGAAAGAAAGAAGGAAAAGAAAGAAAAAAAGGAAAGGAAAGAAGAGAAGGGAAGGGGGTGGTAGCCGGTGATCGCCGGCGGCGGCCGGAAGTGGCCGGAGATGGCCGGCCAAAAACCCAAGCCCAAGCTAAAGAGGGTGCAAGTATAGTTCATCTTGAATTTTTGGGATTTTGAAAACGATGTTTCGGAGAGCGACGAGTTGGTTAGGATGGAAGAGCTCGCCGAGGAGGAGAACTTGGTGTGGTTGGTGGTGGTTAAGGTGGAGTATATGGTGGTAGAGATGGTGGGGAAGGTGGTGGTGGATATGGGTTATTGGTGGAAAAGACGAGGGAGAAGAAGGTGGTGAAGATGGTGTTGTGGTTGTTGTTGTTGTTGGGGTGGAGGAGAAAAAGATGGTGGAATTGGTGGTGGAAATGGAGGGGAGAGTGTGGGGATTGGCCGGCCAAAGGAGGGAGCAAGATGGCTCTTTGGCTTCTGCCGTTTGCAGGAAACAAGGAAGAAGAAGAATAAATAATGAAAGAGAGAGAAAGGAATGGGGTATATATATAAAGGAGTGGTTTAATTATTACCAATGTGCCATCCTTACAAAACAAAAGAGACGCACCAAATAAACTTGCGTCTCCATGCAACGAAATCCGCGTCTTGGGCAAAATGAACTGGATGCGGAGATAAAATTCGCGTCCAGGAGAAAAACGCAAGATTTGCGTTTGCCAGAAAGGACAAAAAGACATGATAAGATTCAGAGTTGATCTAGCAGGACAAGCATTAAATGCAGTATGGAGAGCATCCCTGTATTAAATGCGGAATTCAGGTTTGGTGAAACCCGCGTCTAGCGAGGAGAGAGAAAAATAGAAGAATAGAATAATAAAATATCTGGATGAAATTCCGGTATCTGGGAAAACACCGAAAACTCCGAAAAAGTCCAAAAAATTAAGTAGCTTGGAAAGCTTCCCAAAAATTTTCAAAAATAATAAATATTATATAAATATTTTTAGTGAAATCGGTTTCCAGAAATTCAATCTCATTTTCAAAATAAAAATCCTGAAGTCAACCGTTGACACCGGTCTACACCGGGTCGGCCGGATTTTGATAAAATCTGAAAAATCTCAGAAAATGCCTGAAAGGAGAAAATATAATTTTAAGAAGTAATATGAAAGCGGAATCCAGAAATTTGATTCCAATCGTAAACTAAAATTCCTGAAATCAACCAGTGAAACTGGTCGACACAAAATCTAGTGGAATTTTGATAAATTTAGAAAATTCTCAGAAAAAGTATTTAGATAGAAAATGTGATTTAAGAAGTTATAGGAAAGCCGTTTTTAGAATTTCAACTCCGTTTGTAAATTAAAAATCCGAGAATCGGTCTGCGGTATTGGCGACCCCGGTTTTGAAGATTTTCAACTTAATTCAGGAAAATTTCAAAAAATCACGAAAAATCTAGAATATTAGAAAATGATGTTTGAAACTGAAATCGATCAAATCAGAATACCAGAAAGTCCAAATCGAGCAATACTCTAGGATCGGTCCCCCGGTTCAGAGTAGGGCTGACTCCGAGTTCACGAATCCAGATCCAAGGCAAAACGATCATATAAATAACTCATAATATAAAACAAATATAGAAAGTAAATCAAAAAAATACGATCAGAAAATATGAATACGCAACTAAGTACGTATTCGGGGAGCGGGGTGTTACACTCCATCCACGTTATAAAAACTTGCGTCCTCGCAATTTCGATAAGGGGGTAAAATGTGAACACAAAAAGATAGGAATGAGGATTATGCCAAATCAAGATACGAATAACTTTGAGCTGTTCTCCCAGATCGACTGAACGGCTAACTCAGGACTAAGGCATCTCTGCACTTCTGCTGTATATATATACATCCTCTGACGGTGCCGTAATAATACTGATCTGATGTCTGCTTATAAAAGAACACTGCCAGAACTTCAAAAGACTGACCCATTCTGAATAATATAAAGTGAGCTGACTTGATGAAATAATCAATAATACTTCAATCAGACTGTGAACCAAAGCTGATGAAATCCATAGAAATCCATAGTGCTGAAGTCCATAATATAATATAAAACCCTGCATGGCATGATGTTGTCCTTGATAAAGGGTCTGCAGTAGAATTTCTGATGTGCTGCACACATACTAATTCCTGAGAATAGACCAGAATACCTAAGTAAAGAAAACCCTGATAATACTGAGTATAAATCAAGAGGGCCAATAATTAAGAATTTCTGTATACTGGGCGTTGCTAACTTTGAAAGACGTAGCCAAGAATATAGAATAACTGTGAAGAATTCTGAATACTGACTTTTGAATGATAACCCGACAGCAGATGAAACATGTTTAAGATATCTGGGCCCTGTAAGATTGGACGAGTGGATCATTGACAAGGATCATGGCGATAGCTCAGATAAAGCGATAAAACCATGTTCAGTAGATCCATAAAAACACGCTAGCAGAAGAAATCCGAGGAACGGGCTAGAGTGCTAAGCACTGAAGTAACTAGCCACGGACAAAGCCAAATCTAGGTGAGGCTATCGTGTAACACAGCTCAGGTGTTAAGCATTAGGGTGCAGCGAAGCTAATGCTCTGCGAGGCTCGCATTTGGCAAAGCTCACGCGGCGAAGCCAGCGCGTAACACAACGCTAAATGCTGAGCACCAGGGTGCAGCGAAGCCCACACCCGGTTAGGTCCGCGGGTGACTAGAACACGACCCTCGCTTGGCGAGGCTAGCGAGCCTATGGTCCACCAAATCAATAAGACTGCCAGAAGTCCTGATTCTGAAATACTGTTATATACTGACACTCCTCATGTAATGATACAATCTACCTGATTATATAAGCGATGACTAGTCCACTTGATGTACTGGTCTCCCATGATGTATCCATAAATACAAGAATATAATGCGAGGCCGAAGATTTGTCTAATATAAGACAATCTGATGTACCAGAGTCGAGGAACGCCAGAACATAATGAGAACGAACCACATCTGCCCTGCTGTTACCTCACTAGTCTACGCATATCTTAAGTTGGCATAAGAATTATGAAAATCAGAATAGTAAAAATAGAAGAGATAGGAATCATGAAATAGGGAGGTAGACACGGACGGACTAGGATTGGTGATGATAGTGCAATGAGAAGGATATGATATAGAGAATTTACCAACTCTCGGACATGCTAAAAATAGGTACAATGGTTACGGTCAGTACTTTCAGGGTTCCTTTTTCTATTGAGCATCCTTCCTATTCTCACTCCATCCGTATCTTGACTTCCTCTTCAGTTTGATTTATGTTTGCCTCCTTTTACCATGTGCCCTAGTTCTTGATCTCTTTTGTACCTGGCTTATGCTTGATGTTGGAGGATGAAGTGAGTTTACTCTGCCAGTAGGTCTTGGATTCCTTCCCAATGGTGATACTGGATGAGTTGATCTGATCTTTGCGATGTTCTCTGTCTCCTTGAACAGACAGTCACTTTTCAACTAATCTCCGGACCCGTATATGACATAATTCATAACCTTTCTGGCGGTTGTGTTGTAGGTGCCCGGCTTTAGACAATACCCACATGCCATATGCTGAGGGCAAGGTTAGAGGGATGGCTTAGCTAGTGGGGCATCCAGAGGCCTATCTGAGTCTTCAACTTCCATTAACTGAGAGGGTCTCTTCGCCAACTTCATCTGCATCTCATCCTGATCTTTCTTCTTCGGGTCCATTCTACTTCCCAGAGGATGACAAAAAAAAAAACTTGAGAATACTTCTTGGGCTGCTTGGGAATAAGAGACATCTTGATCCTCATCTTCATTTCTCACTAAAATATTACTTGCTTGGTTCTCCTTGTCAGCCACCATGTAACACACCGACCGACTATGTCTTAGGAATCTTGCAGTGTACTTATTTACAATTTAATCTCCTTACTGCAATTTGATAAATCATCCTTTCATTTCTTTCTGAGCTATTACAGAGAAGAATCTTCTCATAGAAATCCTTCGAGAACTGGCCCCAAGTGATGGGCTTTTCCAGTCTTGCTGCTTCCACCAACCACCACGTCCTGGCCCAATCTTTCAACTGAATCTTGGTCATTTCCACTTAGTTCTAGTCGGGGATTCGAGTTGCCTTCAGAAGATTTGTAGTGTTTACCAGCCACTGCTATGCATCCAGGGCTCCTCCATGCTTGAAAAGATTGTCGGCTGTAATTTCCTGAAATCCAACATGTTGCCTGGCTTTAGTTCCCGGAGTGCAACCAATAATCTTTGGTGCGGGACCTTCATCTGTTCTTGTTAGTCTTTCATCATATTTTGCAGAAACTATCTCAAATCAATACTTCCTCCATTAAGGCCACTCTAAGAAGAACCAGAACCGTTATGATTTTCCTGTCTTTTCATGTCCGAGTTGGTCTAAGAATAACGAGAAATTGAAGTATGAAAGGATGGAAGAACTTCAGAATTCAAGGGTAAGATTATGAAGAGAGAATGGATAACTTTGTACTTACAGTTGGATTGTATAACCATAACTCATGCATTCTAGTTACAAATTTCTTTACCATTAATTTACCGACTGGTTGTACTGAGGATGTGAGAGCCTAGGCTCTGATACCACCCTGTAACGCCCCGATCCGGCGGGTACGGAGACGTTACTGCGACGTATATACGCAGGTCAGAAATACCCTCACGTATATACGCTAAGCATCAGTACAGATAAGAATCAGAGTACGGAAGCACGCGGTGCATTATACATTCCAACACATGAGTACAGTTACAAAGTTATCACCAGAGGTGACAAATATTACAATAATATTACATCACCAACATAGCGCGAATGCAAGAATACAAAGGATGTACAAGTATGAACAATATAAATGGAGGCTCAGAGTCATAACAAGAAAACTCTAGAGCCGAACAAGGAGGCCAGGAAGGATGGGGCTTTGGACGGTCTACTGGAGGTCCACGCTACCGCTGCGCCACTCTGATCAACAACTGGGAGAATCTATACGCTCCAAGCTCCATGACCTGGACATGAGGATCCAGAGGAGTCAGAACTCCCCGGCGAGTGGTGATACGAAAGCCAGATGGCGAGTATGGATAAGCACATGCGTATTGACAAATCTGGATCATAAACATGAAAAACCGTGTCGCAGGCACAAGTATGCAGGAGCAAGTAGATATACAGCAGATGATATCAAGTAGGGAAGACTTATGATATGATAAGATAAGAGCAGGGGGCAAGTAGAAGGTAGGATATGAACATGTATAATATAATAGTCATAAAACCGAAAATCTGAAGTAAAATCCGATACAAGCAAACATGGCAAGGCATACTACAGATTCATAGCTGGCATCTTTTATTATTATTATTACTCGTCTTACCCTGATGTCTAGATATGTGAACTAGCGTCCCAGCACACATATATCCACATCTGAGTAAAGCAAGATTGTTATTAGAAACCAACGGGGGTATCAACGAACAATGTTTACAGTGGGTCCCGTACATGCCCGGGACCACGGTCCAGGACGTTCCATTGCTGGTGTATGGAACCGGCCGCAAGGCCTACATGAGGGTCTTATAGAATGCCCTTATCAAGATGGTACCAAGAAGGAGGGAGCCAGCATTCCCCTCGGTCGCCTGGAGGCCCACAGGTCAGACCGGAGTTTTAGTTGCACAACATACCTAGTGCCACTGTAAACACGAACATATATTGATAGCCGCAAGTTTCCCCCGACCCGATACAAGTTGTTCCTTTTTATGATTTATTATGTAATTGTCAATTTGCGGGAATACAAGGTGCAAGACATGATCAGGAGTTCAGGAGTACATGAGTAGTATAGATTCAGGTCACTGTATATGATACATGACAACAAGTACAAGATTCAAGTCACTGCATTTAATGCAAGATAACAAGTATAGTATTCCCGTAAATGTGATAATCACAGGTCAAGTATTAATATTTCAAGAGGCAAGTGATAAGTCATGTTATAATAAGGAGCAAGTTCCAAGTAGCAAGTCAGGTGTCAGGTGATGACACATCAGTTGACAAGTGATATAGACAGGTGTCAGGTATTAGCATGTAGATGGTAGGTATCAAGAAAAAGCATGTCAAGTGTTAATATATCGAGTGTGTACTTGGCAAGTGATAAAATAATAGCTGAGCACAATCAAGCAGAGCTGAGCGAGCTGGAGCGAAGCTAATGTACAACACTAAATGCTATCACGCTCGGCGTGGTTACTACTCGCAGCGTAGCTAGACACACGTGTCGCAGTAAGCGTATGAACGGTTATACTACTACTCACGGGAAGCCATGCTCACGGGGTAATTACACTCGAACGGAGTAAGCAGTAAAGTGTTGACGCTAAGTCCGCCTACCAGGCGTAGCATACAGAAAGTCCAGAGGACTTTAAAACTCAAAGGTTGTACCCATAGGTTAGGGTACCTGCAGAGAAAGTGTTAGTTCCAGATACAAATACATAAGACAATCAAGTCGATGCAACGAAGCGGGAAAGCCAAGAGGAAAGCGAGAACACTCGCCTAAGTCTTTAGAAAATACAGTGAAATCCCCGATCTCCGGAATCCAGGAAATCAACGCGTCAACGCGTTAGAAAGAAAGTGATAGAGAAAGGAGGAAATCAAGAGAGAGAAAGAGAAAGAGAGAGAGGAGAGAGAAAGTGAGAGCTAGAGAGAGAAGTCTATGGAGAGAGAGAGAGAGTACATGGAGAGAGAGTATGTACAGGGGGACGCGGGTTTGAGAGTGAGACGCGGGGGTCGCAGACGCGGGGTTCGCGTTGCATAAATGACCACAAACGCAGGGTTCGAGACCCGCGTTCAAGTCAGGACACGAGGAGAACGCGGACGCGGACCTGGTTCTGCATCGCGTTAACATGAGAAGAACACAGGCGCGGGCATGAGCTTCGCGTCGTGTTGACACGAGAAGGACACAGACGCGGGCATGGGCTCCGCGTTGCGTCGATACAGGAACGCGAAGGCCGCGTTAGACAAATGTCAAGAACGCGAAGATTCGCGTTAAGGAATTGCCTAGACGCGGGGGTGGGCTCCGCGTCTTTCAATTACACAACAGGGGAATAGAGAGACGGTAAAATAAGGGAGAGACGCAGGAAAAGAAGTGTGGGTCGCAGGTTTTGGGAGGAAAATCAGAGAAGAAAAGAAAAATGAAAAGAAAAGGAAAGGTAAAGAAAGGAAAGAAAGAAAGAAGGAAAAGAAAGAAAAAAAGGAAAGGAAAGAAGAGAAGGGAAGGGGGTGGTAGCCGGCCATGGCCGGTGGTCGCCGGCGGCGGCCGGAGATGGCCGGAAGTGGCCGGAGATGGCCGGCCAAAAACCCAAGCCCAAGCTAAAGAGGGTGCAAGTATAGTTCATCTTGAATTTTTGGGATTTTGAAAACGATGTTTCGGAGAGCGATGAGTTGGCTAGGATGGAAGAGCTCGCCGAGGAGAACTTGGTGTGGTTGGTGGTGGCTAAGGTGGAGTATATGGTGGTGGAGATGGTGGAGAAGGTGGTGGTGGATATGGGTTATTTGGTGAAAAAGAAGAGGAAGAAGAAGGTGGTGAAGATGGTGTTGTGGTTGTTGTTGTTGTTGGGATGGAGGAGGAGATGGAGGAGAAAAAGATGGTGAAATTGGTGGTGGAAATGGAGGGGAGAGTGTGGGGATTGGCCGGCCAAGGAGGGAGCAAGATGGCTCTTTGGCTGCTGCCGTTTGCAGGAAACAAGGAAGAAGAAGAAGAAATAATGAAAGAGAGAGAAAGGAATGGGGTATATATATATAAAGGAGTGGTTTAATTATTACCAATGTGCCATCCTTACAAAACAAAAGAGACGCACCAAATAAACTTGCGTCTCTATGCAACGAAATCCGCGTCTTGGGCAAAATGAACTGGACGCGGAGATAAAATCCGCGTCCAGGAGAATAACGCGAGATTTGTGTTTGCGAGAAAGGACAAAAAGACATGGTGATAAGATTCAGAGTTGATGTAGCAGGACAAGCATTAAATGCAGTATGGAGAGCATCCCTGCATTAAATGCGGAATCCAGGTTTGGTGAAACCCGCGTCTAGCGAGGAGAGAGAAAAATAGAAGAAGAGATAATAAATATCTGGATGAAATTCCGGTATCTGGGAAAACACCGAAAACTCCGGAAAAGTCCAAAAAATTAAGTAGCTTAGAAAGCTTCCAAAAATTCTCAAAAATAATAAATATTATATAAAGATTTTTTAGTGAAATCAGTTTCTAGAAATTTAATCTCATTTTCAAAATAAAAATCCTGAAGTCAACCGTTGACACCGGTCTACACCAGGTCGGCCGGATTTTGATAAAATCTGAAAAATCTCAGAAAATGTCTGAAAGGAGAAAATATAATTTTAAGAAGTAATATGAAAGCGGAATCCAGAAATTTGATTCCAATAGTAAACTAAAATTCTTGGAATCAACCAATGAAACTGGCCGACACCAAATCTAGTGGAATTTGATAAATTTAGAAAATTCTCAGAAAAAGTATTTAGATAGAAAATGTGATTTTAAGAAGTTACAAGAAAGCCATTTTTAGAATTTCAACTCCCTTTGTAAATTAAAAATCAGAGAATCGGTCTGCGGTATTGGTCGACCCCGGTTTTGAAGATTTTCAACTTAATTCAGGAAAATTCCAGAAAATCACGAAAAATCTAGAATATTAGAAAATGATGTTTGGAACTGAAATCGATCAAATCAGAATACCAGAAAGTTCAAATCGAGCAATACTCTAGGATCGGTCCCCGGTTCAGAGTAGGGCTGACTCCGAGTTCACGAATCCAGATCCAAGGCAAAACGATCATATAAATAACTCATAATACAGAACAAATATAGGAAGTAAATCAAAAAATACGATCAGAAAATATGAATACGCAACTAAGTACGTATTCGGGGAGCGGGGTGTGTACAGATTTTGTGATGAAAAACTTAAGGAAATGCTTAGAAAAACTCAAGAAAACACTCTTGACAAACTCTCTTTTTGATTTGAAATTTAAGCCCAAAATCTTGTTAGAAAACCTCTGAGAAAGATGGAAAATTTGGCTCTAAAACTCTTGAAAAATCTTGTCTAAAACTAGCCAAAGACCCCTATTTATAATGGTAACAAAAACTAGTCGTTGGGACTCAATACCCAGGCCAGATGGCCTTTCGGTCGAGCGAGCGGTCGACCGGCCAACAGTTAAAAATTTAACCGTTGAGGGTTACCTGGTCGACCGACCGGTCGACCGCACCCTGGCCAGGCTAGGTCGGTCGACCGGGCCAAACATAGACCAAGTCTCTTTCAGTCGGTCGACGGGATCGGTCGACCTCTGTGGGCTGTGCACGTTCTTGTGCACTTCAGTTGACCACTCGGTCGTCCGAGCCCTGGTTCGGTCGATCGCCAGCAACCCAAAAACAGGGTTAGAAATTGGACTTGTAAAATCCATAAAAATTCTATTAAATCCTATAATTTCACAAAAATAGGTTCATTGATATCCTTTGAAGTACAAATATGTGTAATCAAAAAAATCAACACATATTACAAACAATATGAACTATTTTTAAGGCATAAAATTTAAAGCTTAAACCGAAAATTGTATTTTTCAAAAATAAACTTTGAAATGGAAAACCTATTTTCAAAACTTGTTCAGATACAAAAAAAAATATTTAAATACTTGTGAAGCATAATGTGTATGGATAGAATCCAATACAGAAAGAAGATGAAATATACTTGTTTTGACAATAAACTCTAAAATAAGTTTTGATTAATACAAAACTTAAACACATGATATAAACTGATCAAAATAAGTTATTTAAACATTATGAAGCAATAGTGTATATGGATGGAATCCAATACACATAAAAACCATCTAAACTTGTTTTGATGAAATCTATTCATGAAAGATAAAGTTATATTCTTTGAAGTTCAAAACCAAGGCCGAAACTAAAATTGTTTCTTATGAAAACGGTATGTAAATTTTGTGTGCGTAAATGAGCTTGAGCAATCCACAACTAATCTATCCTTTACATTTTATCTAGAAACAAAAACTTAAACTTATAAACATAGGACTCAAGTCTTCTTGAAAATCTTCTCTTAAAAATCTTCTTCTCCATCTTGACTTGATCCAAACATGATCCTTGAGCTTGATGCGATCTTGAAGCGCGAGCTCTTGAATCAACATGTGTTAGCTTCAAAACTTAACTTCGAATCTTTTGTTGAAGCTATACACTAACTAAGAGCTTGATAAATATCTAAAACTTATTAAACACAAGATCATTAGTATCATAACTACATGAGTTAATCATCATCAAAACTAGAGTGATACGCCTTTGGGCCAACAATTTGCTTCTGCTTGTTGGTGATTTCTCCCTACGTCAGTCTCTCTCTTCAAAAGAACTCATCCTCGAGTTCTAATCTTGATATAGCTGCTCGTTAGGGACTCTTTCAGCTGAAGTTATTTCTCTACTCAAATATACAATCATTATATCTTCTTTTTCAAAGATTTTCTCTTATCTCTTCTTGTCGGTTGTTGTCTTGTACTTCTTATTAGACTTCTCCACAAATTCTACTCCTTTGTGTGCGAGGAAGTTCAATTGTGTTATTCATACTCTTTCTGTTGTGACTTTTGTGCTTCAACACTTTAATTTTCTCTTCTGGAACTTCCAATGAAGATTCTATCTTCTCGAAAATTTCAGCGTTTGGAAAAACTTCTTTTAAAGCAAGGCTTTGCTTAATTTCTTTGATTTTACAAAAAACTCACCTCGATTGCATATAGATATGAGTTTGATCGCCTTTTCCTTCGTATTTTGGAATAAGAGAAATTGGCCTCATGGCAATTCTCTTGCTCTTTCAAGTAAATATATAAATATTCGCTTTACCTTTATGGGTCACGTAAGTATCAGTTGCCATGGCCTCCCCAAAAGAATATGACACTTATTCATATTGACAACATTACAAGCAATGGAATCTTGATAAAATTTGCCAATAAAAATAGGATCATGACATAGATCCGTTACCTTGATGCAGGGGCCTTTCTTGATCCATCCAATGGGTAGGACGATGATATGACTTTGTATCTAGCTTCAAATGATCCATAAGTGCTTTAGACATGATATTCTTGCAGATACCATTGTCGATAATGATGCTGTTGTGTGTGTTGGGGTTCTTCTGGTTGTAAAGCAATTTCTAAATGACACAAGCTATGGGATCTCCACGTTCTTTGACAAAGTTAGAATCAATTGCATCCTCGATTACGACTTCTTCGTCTTCATCTCCATATTCCGCAACATTGACTTGCTTCCTCTTAGGACATTCATTCGATCTATGTCCACGTATAACACTTGTCGATCCCGGGTTTGGTGTAGGAATTTTCTTTGCTCTTCGTGACTGCGGTGGTTATTGTTGTCAGTGCTGACATAGTAGCTTTGACCGTCTATTGAGTTGGCGGTTGATCAAACGTCATGGAACTTGGCTGAATTTCTTCGCAACCTAATAGCTTTTCAGTTGACATCAGATGCCTGAAAGGTGGAACTCTGATGTGTAGTCTCTCAATCTTCATGACTTTGTTGTGGGCTTCATCAACGAAGAACATATCATGAAAGATCATGCGTTCTTGGATGGAGTCATTTAACACACTGATGTACTTTGTAGTTTGTTGTTCATTCGTCATGATAGTTCGCATCGCGAGGAGAGACAATAGAATTCCTCTGTATATGCCGCAACAATCCTTTTATCTTATTTGCATTGTTTAAATGATTGTAAAAAATTTACTGATAATCGCATGAAGGAATCTACCTTGTAGGAGTTATTTATGCGCCTCTAAGTTATCATTGATGGTTTTGCCTTGACGTCTCCTTGTGATTTATAATTGATCCTACCAAGCGGCTGCTCCTCCTTGAGCTTGTAGGCTACGAACTTGACATCTTCTCCTCAAGGACGTAAACCTTATCGAAAAATTTCTCTACTTCATAAACCCAATCCAAGAAGGATTCTATATCAAGGTTCATTAAAAGAAGGAATCTCGATCTTCATCCTATATTTATTAGGATTTGAGTCTCCTCTTCTCCTATTATGATTAGGAAAAGAAATCCCCATCTCTTGTTAAGATTAGGATTGGCCATCCGTCACTCGCTCGTAGGTCATCCTTCCATCGTAAGCCTCCTCTTCGAAGACATCTTCTTAAAGGAAGGTGTTGTTCAATTCTTCCTCGTTGGAAAGATCTTCATATTGAAAATTCCGTAGAGGATATCTTGGTGGTGGTGATGGTTGTCGTGGCTGATATGGTGAAAGTTGATATGGTAGAGATTGATTTGATGGTGGTTGGT
>JAVJIF010016327.1:0-18948 GCA_038442645.1 Agave tequilana
CGAGCTCTTGAGAGAGAGCCATATGAAGTCACAAAAGCGGAGAAAGCAAGGCGAATGAAGCAGAGTCCAATTTCTACGGAGCGACTCAATGAACATAAGTAAAGGTGGAAATCTTAGTATTTGGAGTGTCTCATATTCATTAAAGAAGAATTCAAGTTCAGGTGAAAGTGTTACAAGCTTCACAAATTAAGCACGGACAGATACAGACATTATACATGTTATTAGTCGACTACTAGGTCTTATTAATCGACTAGGTCTTGGGCTAGTCAACTGATACTTTTGTATAGTCAGCTAGGCCCTGCAACAGAAAGTTGGAATCTCAAATTGCATTACAGTAGTCGACTAGGTTCTGCGTATAGTCGACTAATACTTGGTATTAGTTGACTATTTGGCCTAGTCAACTAATATCAGGTTCTGACAGTTTCTAATATGGATCTGTTTCCTGTTTTGGTTTGAATCCGACTTTTTTTATTTCTCTGAGGCGGTGCTATTTGGTTGTTGAAGTTTGTATTGAACTAGAATCATCCTAGGTGCCTACATAACCCCTTAAGGATGGCCCTTTAAAGATGTGTCGAGAATTCAAGAGAATTTTAGATTTCCACCATTGAGAGTTGTGAGAGAGATCTCCTTGTAACTCTTATATTTTCTTTTCTATTTTCAATAAAGATTTCTTCCCTCCTCCCCGTGGACGCAGGCACATTGCCGAAGTACGTTAAATCTGATGTTCTTTGATTGTGTAGTGATTTAGTTTCAATTGTTTACTAATGGTAGATCTTCTCCGCTTCCGCTTCCACTTCCTAGTCTTCAACTCGGTATTTCTCTGTTACTTGATTGGTAAGAGATCATCTACACACTCAGAGAGAACACATACACCCATGATACACATGCACACACAACACGAGTTGGTGCAGCCTAATTAAATATGGTGGAGGAACACAGAAATAGGCTTTCTGAGCTAGTTCATGATTACATTTACATCAGCCAGCAACAAGCACATTTCTCACTTGATGTAAACAAATATAATAGTATGCAGCATTATAGCCTAGCCTCCTTCAAGATATTGGCATAGGCAACATATGAGCATACATGCATGTGACTGGTTTTTCTAGTTTCTGGGTTGAAACATTATGCAAGATTAACTGGCTTAGAAATGATGCCTTGGGGAAAGAATGAAATTCGAAAGTGTAGCGGTCAGATGCTGACCCTCATCAAGATCACGACACGTGTCTGGACACCTGGAGCTTCGCTACTCTGCCAGCGGACCCAGCACTTACAAGCCTTACATGAGACCAAGAAGAAAACCTCGAGTATATGGGCCCAAGAAGAAAGCCTTAATCCTCGCCCTGAGCCCACATCTAATCAGACATCACTCGCCCAGATTCATTACTCAACCGGAGCGCAAGACTCTCCGGGACGCCAACATAAGTACAAGGATCGTTTCCTATCAGTATGAAGACCCTTTCCGAAGCCACCCAAGACTCCGACACGAAAACCCTCCGGAGCTCGCTACTCCTGCACTACTTACAACTGGTTAGCACAATCCTCGCGATTCACGGATCCAGCTATCCAGATCATCCTCATGTTCTAAATGTTGTAACGCCCCTATATCAATGCGGGCTGTTATAGATGTGATGGATCTCTGAATGGCGATCCCAATAATCAAGCAGCGCAGATCTGCTATTACAAGGAAATCATAACATGCAAATTATGCAGTTATGTAGATCCAAAATATCCACACCCAGAAGACAGCTCAGGCGGGTATTAATACTTCTCCATCAAGAAAGGAGTTCGCTTTTGATAACAGAAAATCTTAGATTTTGTAATCGCAGCATCACTCTGCTAAATTCGTTGTAATTTCTGACATTATAGTGTGAACTCTCTCCCGTGATTTTTCCCTTACGGGTTTTTTCACGTAAATCTCAGTTGTTGCGATTGCTTACACCTTCATTTCAATTACAAATTTTACTTACAACTCGTAGTATGGAAAAAATTTCCCGAGAATTTTTCTCCACATTTTGATACTTTCATTGAGAGATTGAATCCACACTCAATATCTCCTCACTTTTCTAAACCTTTCCTCAAAAAGCCTCAACAAACAAGCCCACCGAGGAAGAGTGCATCCCAGGCTGCCATCGCCGCCACTTCAAGAGGCAAGTCGACGGTTACTGGGTCATGGAACCTATCGATGCTCATCCACCCCATCTCGAGGTTCACATTGACGCCGGGAAAGATCACTTTTCTCCGGCTATTGCACTGGAGGCAGGGACCAACGGGCACGAACCAGTTCCCGCTGAAAGGCAACTCCTCCAAATCTCATGAGCCTACAAAGGCAATTGGACGAGCAACGAGCGAAGGCGGCTAGTGAACGTGATAAGGCTACTCTAGAGAGACGCGGCCGCTCGCGTCAAAAATCAACTCGCCACTCAGATTGAGATTCTTCGAAAGTCTCAGTCCACGAGGAATGAGGGGGCGGAGGGGTTCGAGCTCTCCCGTCACTACCTCTCACCGCGGGGACCACCCACACTGATACAGAGACGTGCTAGATCTGACCTCCTGAGTAATGACAAGCACTCCGAAAACTCTGGCCCCCACAAGGCTCCGAAGGTCCCTCGCATCGAGGACATTGAGGAGATTATGTAGAAGCGAATAGAGGAAGCAAGTCAACAACCCCTAGAAGGAGGCGAAGTCTTGCGGCTTGAGAACCTCCGACTCACCACTCTCGGAGGAATTCACTTCTCACCATTTCCCCAAGAAGTTCCTGAAGTCGAGCTTCGAGTACTACTTTGGGCGACTGATCTCATCCAACACCTACGCAATATCAGGACAAGATGGCGGTTCACTCTCACGATAACCTCCTCTTAAGTTACATGTTGCCGTTTAGTCTCAAAGGCGTTATCTACGATTGGTTCTACTCTCTCTCGAAGCATTCACTCTAGAGTTTCGAAGAGGTGAAACATACCTTCTACCATCAATACACTTCCCGACGAGAGCTGAAGAAGAACATCAATCACCTCTTCATGATCAAGATGAAGCCATCAGAGAACCTCATACAATATGTCAGTTATTTTAAAGCCAGATGGCCTTGGTGTATAACTGCAACAACGATATGACTACCGTAGTGTTAGTCAGTGGGCTGCTAATCACACTCTCCTACAAGCATTGGTGAAGTATGAAGTCATCAAGACAAGGGACATCCTCTCTTGAGCTCAGAATTACATTCAAATTGAGGATGCGACCTGGAGCGCAGTCGACCGCTTTTTCAAAGGGGAGGATAACGAGGAGAAGGCGAAGCCTCAACCTGCCTTCCCAAAGAAGAATCAGAATCGGGCTTCTGGCGCAATCAACAGCCCTCTCGAAACCCACAAAGCCCTACGGAGATGAAGCCGACTTCACTCCATTCAAAATCCCGTAGACCGTATCTTCAACGCCATCAAAGAGCAAGACTGGGTGAGACGCCCGAGGCTACTCCCGCCTAATCCGAAGGGTCCGAGAGTCGAGGACTACTGCGCTTTTCATGACAGAATGGGACACCATACCGTTGATTGTCACTCTCTCCAGAGACAGCTCCAAGAGCTAGTAAACGAGGGTATCTCAAGGAGTCATCCTCAACCCCAAATAATCCTCGGAGACTAAAATGCAGAATAAGGTGAATCATATTTCACGTCAAGAGAGTCAAGTCAACCACGCTCTCATCCAGTATCGGAAAGTAAACACCATCTTCAGCACTTCCCCGATAGAAGACAATACACCTTAGGCGATCAAGATGGAAAGACCCTCAAAAAGCAATGAAAATCTTTTCATTTGAAACGATATTGTATGGTCTATTACATTCAATAAAAAAGTTCGCAGTTGTGCACCATCTCCTTCCCTATGATCTTGGAAATGCGTCAAACAACCTATATTAGGTCCTCATCCTGATGGCTAGACCTACACGGAGTCACTCCTGAAGACAAAAGCGCTCCTGATGGTCGCTTTCACAACCTATGTTGGGTTCACACCCTGACGACTCAGACTCATACGGAGTCACTCCTGAATGATGAAAGCGCTCTTGATGGTCGCTCGAACAGCTTATATCAGGTCCTCACACTGTCAGCTCAGACATATATAGAGTCACTCATGAATGACTGAAGCGCTCCTGATGGTCGCTCTGACAGCCTATATCCGGTTCTCACCCTGATATCTCAGACTTATACGGAATCACTCCTGAATAACGGAAACGCTCCTGATGGTCGCTCTTACAGCCTATAGCAAGTTCTCACTCTGACGGCTCAGGCCTATACGGAGTCACTCTTGAATGACGAAAGCGCTCCTAACAGTCACTCCTACAACCTATATCAGGTCCTCACCCTAACGACTAGAGCTACATGGAGGCTCTCTTGAAAGACAAAAGTGCTCCTGACAGTCACCCATATAGCCTATATCGGGTCCTCACCCTGACGGCTCAGACCTATCAGAGTAACTCATGAATGATGGAAGCACTCCTGATGGTCGCTCTGATAGCCTATATCGGGTCCTCATCCTGACAGCTCAGGCCTATACGGAGTCACTCCTGAATGACAGAAGAACTCCTGATGGTCGCTCTTACAGCCTCTAGTAGGTCCTCACCCTGACGACTCAGGCGTACGGGGTCACTCCTAAATGACGGAAGCGCTCCTGATGGTCACTCCTACAGCCTATATTGGATCCTCACCATGTAATGCCCCTATCCCGCAGATACGAAGACGCTATTGTGATGTACATACGCAGTGCGAAAATACCCTCACATATGTACGCTAAGCATCAGTACAATCACGAACCAGCGTACAAAAGTATGTGGTGTATTATACATTCTAACTTAAGAATACAATTACAAAGTTATCACAGAATGTGACATAATATTACAAACATATTACATTACTCAGAGGCGCAAAAGTATGTTTTACACAATATAAATAGTACAAACAGACGCTCACAAGCTTCCAATGAAAACCCGCGAACCGAATAGGGAGTAACTGGAAGGGAAGAAACTACAGTCGGTCAGCTTGCTCCACAAGATAAGCTTGGTCCTCGACGGGGAGTCTGCTTCAATTCAAGCTTCGGGATTTGGACATGCAAGTCAGGAGTCAGAAAGCTACCCAACGAGTGGTAAAATGAGTGTCAAGTGGCGTGCACAAGCAAACACGTGTATCGATAAAATCAAATCAGAAAAACATACATCAAAAATCGTGTCGTGAGAATACATACACGAGCATGAAGTGCGACATCAAGTAATATGCGTTATACGCTCGCAGATGTGGCAAAAACCAATTGACAGCTATACCTACACAGAGGCTTTCCTAAAAGATAAAAGTGCTCCTGACGGTCACTCATGCAGCCTATATCGGGTTCTCACCCAGACGGCTAGACTTACACGGAGGCTCTCATAAAAGACGAAAGTGCTCTTGATGGTCACTCAAAAACTTATATCGGTCCTCGCCCTGACGGCTCAAACCTATATGGCACTCCTGAGAGTCACTCTGACAGCCTATATCTGGTCCTCACACTGACGGCTAAGCGTACACGGAGGCTCTCCTAAAAGATGAAAGCACTTCTGATAGTCACTCTGACAGCCTATATCGAGTTCTCACCCTGACGGCTAGGTTTACATGGAGGCTCTCCTGAAAGACGGAAGTGCTCCTGACGATCACTCCGACAGCCTACATCCGGTCCTCACCCTAACGGCTAGGTGTACACGGAAGCTCACCAGAAAGACGGAAGCACTCCTGACGGTTACTTCGACAGCCTATATCGGGTCCTCACCCTGACGGCTAGGCTTACACAAAGGCTCTCTTGAAAGACGGAAGTGCTTCTGACGGTCACTCCAACAGCCTATATCGAGTCCTCACCCTGACGGCTAGGTCTACACGGAGGCTCTTCTGAAAGATGAAAGCGCTCTTGAAGGTCACTTTGACAGCCTATATGGGGTCCTCACCATGACGGCTAAGCCTACATAAAGGCTCTCCTGAAAGACGGAAGTGATCCTGAAAGTCACTCTGACAGCATATATCGGGTCCTCACCCTGACGACTAGACCTATATGGAGGCTATCCTGAAAGACGGCAGCACTCCTGACAGTCACTCATACAACCTATATCGGGTTCTCACCCTAATGGCTAACTCCACAACCTATATCAGACTTTCAGTCTGACAACTAAAAGGCGTTGCGGAGATACTGAAATGAATCACCCAGGGGGAATCTCTGATGAGTGTCGACTCCACTTTCTAACTCTCACTCCCTCCAGTCGAGCATAATTAAACAAATGCAACTAGTCATACAAGCACGCAGAAAAGGCAAGACTCAAATTGAAGGTCAATGTGTTTATTATAACTACATTGTCACAAAAGTACAAGTACCAACAAGCTGGCTACTATCTCCGCATATCACTCAGTCCCGACCCATTGCAGCCCGAAAAGCGGTGCCTACTCAACTCGAAGCGCAGATCCTAAGCCTTGGAAGGATTCGCAGTAGCGATCATTCAATTGCACCACTTCCGCTTGCATATCCGTAGCCTCACGCTCGCAACGCTATAAGCTCTGCTTCAATAGTTGAACCTCCCTCTAAGCTCGAGCTTTTCTTTAACTCGCGATCAGAGCGAATCTACCATCGGTTGCCTCTCAAGAATGATATCGACAAGCTCAAGGGATGGGATCCTCCATCGCCTTCTTCAGTGCCTCCAACTTTTCGAGAAGGGCCTCAGAGAGTTTGAGTTTGATTTTTTCTTTCCTCGTCTCCTTCAGCTCAAACTTCTCCTTCTTCAGCTCCTTCAACTGTCGGGCCTGCTCTGATCACTTATCCATCCATTTGGACAGCTGGTCTCGTAGATCGCTCGCCTTAGACCGATAGCAATTTAGCTCACAGTCCAGCTGAAAGATAAGATAATCATACAGCGTGAGTTCCATGCGGCAAGGCAGATCGAGAATTGATCGAAAGCAGCTTCTCGCCACTCTTTCGCGTCGAGCGCGTAAGTAATCAAGCACTCAAACACTCACAATATCTGGGTGAGGTACCTCAACGGCTCCGAAAACAGGATCCGCCTCGGAGTCCCAACATGCTTCAACAGACTGGCCCTCAGCATGAGCTGTGCTAGCCAGCGGATCCTGAGAAGATCCAACTACTGTAGCCATGGCGGAGGCGTCAGGCATTGAAGGAGCATAAGAGACCAAGACTTCTATCATCCCTTGGTGTGGAGGATCCCAGCCCTGAGAGGATATCTCGGTGGTTTGTCTTGCGCCCCATCATTGTACCTGTCTCGATACTTTATGAACTTAAAGACATTGACCTCTTTCTGGAGCCTCACAACATCCTCATCCACCTGCTTCTCAGTTTCCGCCTTATCAGCAAGCGCTTACTCCAACTCGCGCAGAAGACCATCCTTCTCACTCTGGAAGACGCTCCTCTCGTAATCGAGCTCAGTCTTTATGCCTTCGGCCAGCCGGTTTGCAGCCTCCAGCCTTTGAGAAGTCGCCTGAAGCTCAGAGTCTCTCTTATCCAACTTCGAGCTTTTATTCTCCAGCTCCTCCCGAGCCTGGGATAGTTCCTGTCAGAGCACCGACTCCGTCTCCTGGAACTCCTTCCGGAGCCGATTCAATTTGCCCTCCCAGCTTCATTGGGCCACCAGTTCGTGGTCCAAGTCAACATGGAGCTTGGCGAGCTTCTCATCCGCCTCTCTTCTCAACGGACAAAGCGTCGACCCTTCTCAGCAAGTCAGCATTAGCCCTCTCTTTCTCCTTCAGGACAACCTGCTGACTACCCAAGAGTTCGACAGTGAATATGACATTCTGCAAAAGAAGATATCCAGGGTGAGCTAAATTAATACCTGAAAATAAAGTACAATTTGAACTTACCCAGAAGATCTCATTCTCCAGTGTTCTATGTTGCTCCTCGATGGGAGCGCCTTGAACTAAGAAATAGGATTTCTGAGCCAGTTTACGATTTCAGACATGTACAACAGCCAGAAACAAGCACATTTCTCACTTAATGTAAACAAATGTAATAGTATGCAGCATTATAGCCTAGCCTCCTTCAAGACATTGGCATAGGCAACATGTGACTGGTTTTCTAGTTTCTGGGATGAAATACTATGCAAGATTAATTGGCTTAGAGATGATGCCTAGGGCAAAGAATGAAATTAGGAAGCATAAGTCCTATTCTAAAGAGAGAAATTTCGGGTTTTGGACAATGAAAGCAATAGCCATTCTTGAAACAAAAGACTTACCTAGACATCGAGCAACCATTTTTTTCAACTAATGCACTGAGTCCCATCTTGATATTATTTGTAACTTTGACAGTTATGCCCAACCTCTGTAGATGATATGTTGTTACAGAACCTCTTACTGGTCTTCCATCAACCAGAACTGCTCTCATGCCCTGGAAACAAGTCGGTAGTGCTTCAGAAACTGGCCTCTTCACGTCTCCAACTGCATTTTTCTTGCATTTTGGAGGACAGCGGTAAAAGTAAATGTGCTTCCAATATTCGGTCGGCTTATGAAACTTATCTGTCCACCATTAGTTCCACCAGACATTTACTTATACTCAAGCCAATACCTGTTCCTCCATAATTCCTGGAAGTTGAGCTATCAGCTTGCATGAAGGGTGCGAAAACTCGATCTTGGGCGTGTAACGGGATACAATTCCAGTATCCTCCACTGTTACCATGACAGTTACACTTCGTGACTCCTTTTCATAGGGTATCCCTTTTTCTGGGCACTTCCCACCAGAAAGCATCATCTTAAAATTTCCCAACAATTTCTGTCATCAGCAGCTTCCAGACCGCTCAAAGTATTGACTATGGTGCCACTGTGTTTAACCTTAACTTCATCAAGCTGTCCATTCGGGCATACACTAACATTTGGTCCAATGCAATTTCAATCTCAGCCAAATGAACTTGGACAAATATGTGGCCATGCTCAGTGAACTGAAAAAAAAGATGACAAATAAATATATAACCAACAGAAGGAAAATACTGAGATGTGGTAAAACCACAATATTGGGGGAAAAAAAAATGATAGTTTTCTTAGAATCATATAATTACATAAGGATCAGGTAATGAAAAAAAATCTTTGATCTGGTGGACAGAATCTATGCAACACCTATGTTCAAGTCAAACATACTGCAACATATTTAATGTAGAATTTCACAATCATACAAGACTGTAGAAAATTTTCAGAATCACATCAGCCATAATGGATACTTACTTTAACTGAATTCCCCACGAGATTTGTGATTATTTGTCGAAACCTCCCTGGATCACCCATGAGAACCTTAGGAACTTTGTCCGAGACGAATACAGCAAGCTACAGTTGTCCAACACAACATCATCAATGACAAATTCAGAACACAAAGTTCAGCTATGTCATGTACATAGGGAAAAAAACACTATCCATGTCATATAGTTGTTAGTCTAGATCCCTATCTTATATAGAGAAATGGTAAAGCTTAAAATGAGAGTCAGCGAGCAAACAATGTATAGTTTATTTTTGAAAACGACAACTGACAAAATGATTAATGTGAGTGCAGAGATATCCTTAAAACTTAAGTTCTCATTAAGACCTCAATATGCATGCAAGATGCACACAGGATTCGCAAGCACTCATAGGGATTACCTCAATGCCCTTATCTCTTGACTTTGAAGAGAATAACGAGAGCACATCGTCGAGGATGGACCGCAGGTCAAATAGTACTGCCTCAAGCTCCAACTTTCCAGCTTCAATTTTTGACCGGTCAAGCACTTCGTTAATTAATGTGATTAGTGCTCTCCCACAGACTTGAGCAGTTTGAGCAAAATCCTTCTGAGTCAAATTCAGATCTGTATCCAAAAGCATATCTAGCATACCTGACAAGAAATAATGGAAATTATCAGCTTCTAAGGTTAAAAAAACTTTCTTACTCAACCCACAAAATATTAAATGAACAGAAAGTATAGCTAATGATTCACGTATGCTGCACAGAAGGCTCTGTACTCGACTTTTCATCTAAAGAGTCTCCATAACTAATCTGGAAACATTAAATGAACACAAGTATACATAGAGATAGACATACCAAGTACACCATTCATTGGCGTTCTTATCTCATGGGAAACTGTAGCAAGGAACTGTCACATAAAAAGAATTTTAGATTGAAGCCAAAGGACATTGTTAAACACATGTAATCATAAAAAATGTATTTTACCTGAGATTTAGCTACATCTGCAGCCTCTGCTTGGACTTTCAGCTCTTCCATTTTTCGACAATCCTCTCTGACATTGTCATAGCGATTCCAAGCAGCATATAATATATATCCTGCAAGCATACAGATCACGATGACGCCAGATGGAGTAGTAATGGCCGCCAAGTTGATGGGAGGTTTCACTCTATACCTGCTCATTTCACAAGGTAATGTAACATTAATTTCTGAAACCATGATCTAGAGAACAAACATCAAAATTCTTCTTACCTGCAATTCATTTGGTGCTTCCTGTATGGATCTCCAAAATCAAGTTGGCTATCATGTGAAAGAGACATATAACCATCTGGATTTTGGGGTCCATACATTACCAAGGGCTCAGAACTGTTAGTAATATCATATACATTCACCAATATATCCTGATTGCCAGCAAGTTGCCTCAGCAAATTTTCCACAAGTGATTCAACGTCAAAAGCACCACCAATATATCTGCCCAACATGAACATAATCAGCTTGAGAATCTGTATGATATTACTTGGTTCAACAGGTGTCCTAATCAGTAATCACTATGCGGAGACAGAAGAGAACTTGGCCTTTTTTTCAGGAAATGGAACTTAGTTCACCCACATTTATAAAGATAATGAAGAAGTAATCAGAAGAAAGGAAATGGTCATAATGATTTTTATGCAGGTAGGATGTTGGAACAGTATTAAAGAGCTAAACTAGCATATATCTAATGCGGAAGATTACTTTTCCGCCGTGCAAGCACAAAGTTTAAAAGAATGTTTCAAGGAAAAAAGATACCACTGAGAATTACCTAATGAAGTAAGCAATTTTTGCACAGCAGTACTTATAAAAAATAGAACAGATTATCTTATAATAGATGCTAGGATACTGATTATATTAGATGCCACAATGAGCTAGAAGATGGTAACTGCAAGGAATGTGCCATGGCCCCATCTAGAAATCTAAGTTCTATATTCTTATCAACTTCTAAACAAACTAGGGTGAGGTTAATGCAGCTGAAAGGAGGTGGAACTACTGCAGTGTGATAACCTCCAATAATAGTTTCCCCTTCAAAAGAAGATATCAGATCCCACACCATTTAAATGATCAAGCAATATTAATAGCGCATTACAAAATGGCTTTGTCCAGTTCAATGTTTATCATGCAAAAAATTATGCAGTAATATGCCTGGGAACTTAGCGATTCGAAGTAGTTGTTCAACTGAGGGGAAAAAACTACATGGCAGAGTTGTGTCTATATGGATCAGTGGATCCTTCATTTATGAGTAAGGTGTTCCTGCCCAAATGACTAGAAAACGGAGAAGATAAAGAACTTGATGTGGCATGACAATGGAAACTTGATTTACTTGTGCTATAAAAATAGAAAAGGGATAGAATACTTAATTCCTTAGAAGATTCAAGAAATCACTTGGAACCACATGGTTATATGTTAATGGAAATATTCAATAAGATTTATACATTCTAAAGATGAAAAAATATCACAATAGAACCCATCTTTCATCATCCAATAAAAGAAATGGACTCAAACATCAATCGGGACCATGGCTTAATACCAACCAAATATTTAAACCGTGATATCAAGGTGCTTGCGGAAAGCTGTCATTATTACGGAAACGAATTGGTTGTCGAATGAAAAATAAACCAAAATTTCGCCATTGATCAGAAGACTGCTTGCATGCTAAACTGTTGGCCTAATCTCTCCTAGGGATAAACAAACATAAAATTCCCTTGTAGAACATAGGATTTATGGATATACCCCAAGACAATAAATGAACTACAAACCTAAGGTGCTTACGTTGAAGCATTATCTAGAATTACAGGGAGGCAAAAACACAGGTCTTCACCAACAATTGATTAAAATGACAGCATCATAACCCTGATTTAAAATGATGGTTTCATAAAAAGAGGATTTGCGGAGTATGCAGATTACAAGTAGGTATCCAGTATGAGAAAGAAGACGAAGAAGCAGCCCCTTGAATCAACAGGATGTTTGCTTGAATGCACATATTTCTAATTGGAGAATTGAAACCACAGTTATTGAATAATTAAAAATACTGAACCACAGGACATGGTGCAAATTAGAAACATGTCCTTTCTAAGGAATTTAGGTCCTACGATTATTATGTTTAGAGGCAAAGTGAAGACTGAAGACCTAGCAGTTTCCAGACTTTGAAGTACCTAGAAAAATAAATGGGAAATAATTATGCCGGCCAATTTGTGAAGATGTTATTACTATAAAGTCATCCATGAAGAAATTGTTAAACAAGTGGTGAAGAGAGTTAACTGCTATCTTCATTCTAATTCTAACAGAAGTAACCATAATTTCTGAGATTCTAGATCTGCAGGCTGTAAAAGGAAACTACAACTCACCCCGCAGTTGCTGCGACACGTTCTTCAACTGTTGCATCTACAGGAAGACCCAAGCGGTATACTGGGAATGTTAAAACTACACCTAGATGATTTGATTCTAGCAGCCTAAATGGGCTTGTGACAACAGCTTTGCCCGTGGCCCTGGCCCTAAATATTTCTCACGATCCTCCTGCATTGGCAGACAGGAATTACCAAAGAAGCAGATTAAAGGTGAGAAAGAAAAGAAAGCCTAAGTGGAATATTTACATACCAGACCAGACATCATATCAATGGCTTCAATATAGGAAACAGTCTCCTGAGAGAAAATAACAGGAGCGTATTCATCTTTAACAGGTGATGGCTCTTGTTGCATGGTCTTGATTGTCCATCCTGCAGATTCTCAAACTTCTCTCTTTCCGAATGAAGAACTCGTTGCGCATATGCAACCCCATTCAACAATGGGCGTTCAAATGATGTTCTATCTGTGTAATATGCAAATGTTCCCTGAAACCAAAAAGGAAATGGATTATATCTTACTGTTAATGTGTCAAAATAATTGAAAAAAAAAGAGAACAGGCATAAAACAGGCATAACTGAAAATAGAACCATTGAAGGACATGGATATATCAATCATGAGAAATTTGAGGAAGCCGTCTATAAATAACTGATTGAACAAATAGACTACCCATTTTCAATCATGATTTCGCAGAGCCTTCTTCAAGGAAGAATCTACAAATGTTTCATATCGCTAGTTGAAGTGCAAGAAGTAAGGACTTGAGGCACCATCCCAAAAGACTAACCTTCTAGGTGGAGTTGCCTAAATCCTTATATATCCAAGACCATCCCCACGTCTAGCTGATGTGGGACTATTTGTTCGACCCAAATCCCAACAATCCCCCCTCGAACAAAGAGTCTCCCTGCAAGCTCAACTATCTTCACATCGGAAGATCAAATGCTCCATCAAGATCCAACTCTTCACTGCGTGAGGTGGCGGCACGCCTTATGTGAAGCACCGACCGCAATCGATCACTCCTCTACACAGCGTGCACGCCTTATGTGAAGCACCAACCGCAGTCGGTCACTCCTCTACACCGCGTGGGGAGCCGCACGCCCACTGCAAAGGAGCACCACTACTAAATTTCTCGAGAGCCCAACATTAGTTTTTACAGGGGTCTATTGCGCCTTTTTGTGCCAGTGGGGTGGCTAGGCCCATTGCGCCTTTACACTATTAGGGGATCTATATCGTCGAACATCCCCGACACACACGACTAAGTTCGGGGCATGGCTCTGATACCAATTGAAGGACTTGGGGCGCCATCCCAAAAGACTAGCCTTCTAGGTGGAGTTGCTCAAATCCCTATATACCCAAGACCATCCCGACGTCTAGCCGATGTGGGACTATTTGTTCGACCCAAATCACAACAAGAAGTTTAATCTTGTAGTAAAGTAACTTTGTTCTCTATCCCAGATAAAACTATTGTCCATGACTAGGCAGCGTGGATATGCAGATGAACCAACAAAATTGTTTAGCTAAGCTAAAAAGGCTCCATGCAATTTAATTTAATGCCACATGTCTAAAAGAAACTGGTTGTCTGTTTGAGACTTTCCAGTTTATAGGAAAATTGAAGACAGACCCCATTTACTATTGACGATGTAGCACTAATAACCCGAAAACTAGGTTATTAGACGAAACACCCCCTCTCCTAAGTGTAAGGTCAAGAATTATTTTATATTTCCAATTTTACCTCTCTCTCTCTCTCTCAATTTCTCATCGCTTTCCTTGTATAGTTCTCCCTCCCTCCAATTTGAACAAGGGGTTGAGTTTTGGAGAGAAAAGAAGCTGTAGATTTGGAAAGAAATCAAAGAATTTGGGTTTAGGTTTGGATTTTGAAGAAAAAAAGAGGGGTATTAGTTTTTGGTTTGGTTTCTATATTTTGAAGAGGGAAGAGAGAGTTTGATTTGAAGGAGAATGAGTTTATTTAAATGAAAAGTTTTAAAAGGAGATGTATGTTGGGATTGTACGAACAAATATTCCACATCGGCTAGACATGGGGATGGTCTTGAATATATAAGGATTTGGGAAACCTCCACCTAGTAGGCTAGTCTTTTAGGATGGTGCCCCAAGTCCTTACAAGGTATCAGAGCCATGCCCTAAACTTAGCCGTGTGATGAGGATGTGGCCATGAAACTCCTGCTCCACGTAAGGCGTGTCTTTTCCCACGTGGTGAAGAGAAGTAATATATTGATGTAGCATATAATCTTCCAGGAGTGAAGATTGAGTTTGCATGGGAAGGCCCAGACTCTTTGTTCGAGGGGGATTGTTAGGATTGTACGAACAAATAGTTCCACATCGGCTAGACATGAGATTGGTCTTAAGTATATAAAGATTTGGACAACTCCACCTAGAAGGCTAATCTTTTGGTCTTTACAATGTGAAGGAGGAGTGAAAAAGAAGAGGAAGATGGAGGGAGGGAGATAGAGTAGTAGGAGAGAGGAGAGAAGAAAGATGAGAGGGAGAAAAAGATGATCTAGATTTGATTTAAGAGATAAATTTTGAAGAAGCATGTGAGTGATAGAGGGAAGAAGATGAGGAGAAGAGAGGAAAGAAAAGGGCAAAATGGGAAAAAAATTTGAACACTCTTAACTTAGGGGGTGTGGTTGCTAATAACCTAGTTCAGCGGGCACTAATGCTACATGGTCAATAGTACATGATTTTATTTTATTTTATTTGCAATTTACCCCAGTTTATACATACATTTGGCACAGAGATCAAAACCACAAAAGAGAAAACTTCATATTCTTATGTCTAATACCAGTAAAAAGCAAGACATTTAAGAAAGTCCTTTCTTTGTTAAAAAGACATGCTTTTGTCGACCCTTCATAATTAATTTTAACAAGTCATTCTAGCTGTGCCTTCTAGCAAACTTCAATCAGGCCTGCCCAAATCTAAAACCAGCAAAGAAGAGTGTAAAAGAAATTAGAACTTTATCTGGGAAACGAAGGGTATCCATATCTGAATGTACTTCAAACAATTCCAATCATCAGGCCTTATAGGCAAATAAAAACAGCAAAATTATATTTTTAAAGTGTAGAAAATATTCTCTATGAAATGAAATGAAGTAAAAATAACTGAAACTAGAAAGGAAGGAATAGCTATCCCAACCAACCAATCAGGCCTGAAAACTACCATCAGCAAAGGATCAAAAAAGACCCAAGAAAGCATGTATAGAGAAAAGAAGGAAAGTAATATATTTAACAGCAAAGGAGAAAGAAGAAAGAAAAATTAAGTAAAAACTGTCCATAGAAAATTAAAGAACTTAATTACTGCCTGGATGGACAAATCTCTGGCTGTCCCCTTTCTAAGAAAAAACAAAGCCAACCCAGATCAAGAAATCATAAAACAAATGAATAATTGGTTGCTTCTTCAAGGAGAAAAACAAAAATATATTTTTTTTTAATGTACAAACACATGCTAGCATATTAAAGAACCAGAACAGTAATTGAACTTCTCGGTACCAATAATTACACAGAACTAAAGAAGAAGAAGGCCTGACCTGATCCATGGCCGTTGGATTCTTGAGAAAATGGAAGGTGGAGACCAAGATGGCGAGAGCATGAACATGGTTGACACTCACACGGAACTGCTCCTGCAGCATCCTCGCCCTCTCGTCGCACATCGTCACAAGGTTGTCCTTGGCCTTCTTCATGCTGTCCCATCGAAAGTACAAATGCAGCGCAATGCATATCGACACCGAGACCGCCACCCACAGCACCGTAACCGCCGTCCGATTCCTCCACCATTTTCCCCTCCCTCCTCCTCCTCCTCCGGCCATCTCCCACCCATCACCCCCAATTCCTTCATATTCTTAACGAGTTTGGAGCTTGAGCATACCAAAAAAAAAAACCCTTATCTATACACTGCTACTCCTTATCTACAAAATTGGGTAGCGATAAAGACAGTAGTACTGTGTGTTGTGAAGGCATGGGTCTAGTTCTTCTCAAAAGAAGCAAATGCCTTCAAAAAATCAATGCTTTGCTTAGTTTAAAAATTGGGAGGACAAATCTGCGCACGCTTCTATCTACTCTCCAGTTAAAATAAAGAAAGAATCTGAGAAGTCGAAGAAGAGGAAGAGGAAGAAGAAGAAGAAGAAGGGGTAAAAATTCAATTTCGAATTAGAAAATTAGAAAGTGGTGAGATTAGATGAGAGGAGATCGAAGAGTGTGCAATGTATTGAGAGAAGGAATATTCGCGACATCGCATTTTACCGAAGCGAGATGAATCAAATTGCGAAGATACGCTGCGATTAAAATAAAAAATAGAAAAACCCCAACGCCTTCCTAATAATTATTCGCCTCCACCTTTTTCATTTCTTTTTGCTTTATAGTCGTCTCCACCTTGTTACTATAATGATTAACTATTATTATTTCGCCACTGCCGCCTTCTTCTTGGCCCCTTCGAGTTCTCTTTGGCCCGCTCTTTTTTAAAAATAAAAAACCCAAATTTTTTCTCTGTTTATATGGAGTTCCTGTTTTTGAATCTTAATCTCACT
This sequence comes from Agave tequilana, assembly GCA_038442645.1. Lineage (NCBI taxonomy): Eukaryota > Viridiplantae > Streptophyta > Magnoliopsida > Asparagales > Asparagaceae > Agave > Agave tequilana. The sequence continues at coordinate 17,105 of JAVJIF010016327.1, forward strand.
TTTGGACATTGATCCTGAGCTCAGCGCTCGAAAGATTTGGACTTTGACTCCAGCCGATGTTGAAGAAGCCCGATCTGCACTGGAAACGCCACTGAAACTGAGCTCAGAATCTCAAATGCCTTCTGAAATTAGGCGGTATCAATTCCGAAACCGATATGAGGAATCTTCTATCTTTCTGTCAATTCCGCACCGATTCTTTGAACCGGCCGGAGCTCAGCGATCCGTACGTTAATGGCGGACTAGGGTTAGAGTTTCGCTTTCTTGAAGAGCACGGCCGCCTTCCTCTGTCTCTGAGGGAGAGATTAGGGCAGCAGTGGAAGAAGAAGAGGAAAGAACAAAAGCCAATCTCCTCGATATCTCTTTCGACAACGACTCACATGAGCTGGACCCCAAATTACTTCACTGCCCCGACGCCGACGCCGCCGCCGTGGGGAACAGTGAGTGGCATTTCAGTCTTTCACAAAGAAGCAGAGGTACTATTGGCGGGAGTTTGTTAAGGGCCCCTCTCGTCAGGGGCCACAGAGCTGACGTGGACGGGTTGCGGGGACGATTTTACCCTTAATGATTCCCCGTTACCCTCCAGGACTCAACAGCGTGCTCGAACCCTGACACCATTACGCCAAAGTCTGCGGGCAGTTTCGAGATTTACACCGCCCGCGGTCCCGTCACTCGCGGGTGAGCATTAGGAACCTCGACAGCGTGAGAATCAGAACAGTTAAGGTTGCGGTCACCGCAGGCTCTATAGGAACTCTCGCGAGGCCGACAGCTGGCCGCTTTTTAGGTGTCAGGGAGACAGGGAGAATGGTATTTTTAGTAAAATGTGTTTCAATTATGGAGGATGTTGTTAGGACTAATTACAACTAAATTAACTTAGTGCCCTCTATTTCTAACAGCGCACGCACTGATTAAATACAGCAGCACATGAGGACTGAATGTATTATACATTCTGCTTTATTTTACAGAATGCGGCTGAATATTTGAAAGATTCTTTTGTGAGGAGAGATACGCTTGTTGCCTGATTATCGAACAGCTGAGGGTTCATGAGAACGTGGTCACTTCTTTTCCTTTAATTGTGACAAGTAGATCACTCGTCTGATGGGCATTACTCTTCTTTTGTCAATTTTGATGATCACATTTAAGTTTGATTGCATTAAGGGTTAAGATTGGGGTTCGGGTCTTGGGTTCCTAGATTGTGAATAATGTTAAATGGAACAACAATGGTGGAACACTATTTTCAAATGAAAGGGATTAGAAAATAAAGAAAGTTGTCACATCTATTTTAGACACTGTTATACGCTGCTCGAAAAGTATTTAGTGTTCATGAGCACTGATGTGGATTCAAAAAGCGTGTAATACTTCCTCTATGCTGAACTAGAGTGACATATGGACTAGAGTGACTATGGTTGTGTCTTTCCAAAAAAATTGAGTCTGAATCATTTCAACTCAATACGATCTTCCGATATTCAAATACAAGATCCACTCTGTTGAAGTTGATCTATATTATTTCAAGTATGTATAAACGAAAAATCAAGTGTTTTGAATACTTTTTGCTCGTCCATCAAGCGGATACACACACACAAGAACCACTCCGTTGAAGTTGATCTATATTATTTCAAGTATCTATAAGCTAAAAATCAGTGTTTTGAATATTTTTTTTGCCATCCATCAAGCCGTGTAAAATGGATGGCCAAAAGTAGTGAGTTGGTTAGATCTATGTCTTTAGACATACAAATTCTTGATCCGGCCATTTGATTATGATCTAAACATTTAAAACCCTACAAACCAATTTTTGTTAGGTTTTAAATGTTCTACACCGTTAAATTAATCAACTCACTATTTAGGCC
>JAVJIF010016328.1:0-91340 GCA_038442645.1 Agave tequilana
TTCTGTTGCTGATCGAAGTGCACAACAGAGGCGTAGCAAGTCCCAGGATCGGAACCTGGCAAAATCTTGAGAACGTATCAGATGGTTCTCCAGACCCATTTTCCTTACCTAACTTTCTCGAGATTCCTCTTTCCTACTCGAGAAACATCTACCACTTTGGCCCATGTAAATCTCTTGAAAATCGTACTTTTATACCTTCCAGTGATGTAATTTCTTGTAATATTGGATCATATATTGTAATAACAATGTACTTAGACTGTAATGCTGGAATGTGTATTATCATTATGACTGTACTGATATGCTTAGCGTGTATACGTACGGGTATTTTACTCTGCGATATATATTGTAGTAGCGTTTCCGCTACCCAATGGGGTGGGCATTACAGATTAGAAGCAACTAATATAGCAGCTGGTAAATCGTTGGAGCGGCAGCAATGAAAGGACTCCAAGGTTGGCTACTATTTTTGTTAAGAAAAGGAAAAAAAGATAAATTCAATAAAGAAGCGAAAAGAAAATGTCACTAGGCTTATAATGCTTAAAGTTAGGTGCAAAGCCCATGGGAAACAATCCCTTGATTTGCTCGCCATTTGGAATTTAGGTGATAAGCTTGAACGTATATTCAAATGTAATTAGGACCTAAGGCAAAAAATTAGAGTAATATTAGTTACTATCTTCAAATTTTGGCTAAGCTTTGACAAAAGAAGAAACTTTGTCAGGCATCTAATTGGTCTTGTACATTGAAAACATGATGGCTTTAGTTTGGCGGCTTTCACGGCATTGATCTCATTTTAAAGCATGCACGTAAAGATATTATATTAAATTATAACTATAGTTTTTATATTAGAGAAATATAATTATATATTAAACAAGCTGAAATTTTGCTTTATTATGTCGCTTGCCGTGTAGGCCGCTTGAACCAACATAATGCAAAAAATTAAGCATTTTCAGTTTTTTTGCTTGCAATATAAAACACACATGATGGTGGGTTATATACAATACACGTCCATTATAAATAAATCTTTTCTATGCTTTTTCTCTTCTCTTCTTTCTTACATGCACTTGTCAAATTAGTATGATATCAACTTTTTACGTTCTTAATTTCTAAGTTTAGAACATGTTAACATCATTTCTTTTATGTATAGTCAACAACTACATTTTCATTTGCCAAACTTTCAGTATTTTAACTGGAAGAATATCATCTAATCGTCAGCTTTATAGATTTTTTAACTCAAGATGCTAATTAGACCAACGGGTTCATGGACCAATAACTTTTTGTAGTCTTTTCTTTCACCATCCGATTTAGGGGTGTCAATTGGGCCGGACCGGGCCAAACCCGGCCCGGGCACGGTGGGCTTTTGGCCGCCTGCCCAGCCAAAAGGCGAGTAGCCCGGCCCCGGTTCCATAAATGGAACCCGGGCATGGTCCAAGGCCCGGGTGCCCCAGGCCCTTGGCTAGACCCGGGACGGGCTGCGCCAGTCGACAGTAAAAAAAAAAAATAAAAAACATAAAAACCTTAAAAAAAAACTTTAAAAATTCAAAAAAAAATTCTTAAAAAAATCTTAAAAATTTCCAAAAATTACTTATTCAATTTGTGATAAAAATAGCAAAAAATATTACAAGGTGTGAAAGAAATATAGATTTTATTATTGATCAATAAAATGAATAATTGATACAAATACATTGAAGTATAATTAAATTTTCTTCAAATTTATCATTAATACATAAAAAAAAGTATAAGTCTTTCATTCTCATACATTTTATCAATCATGAATAAAAAAAATTCAAGTCTTCATTCATCTTCTGAGGAGTCTTCTGGAGATTCTTTTGATGAGATCGTCAATTGTTTTATTTTGACTTCTCTTTTCCGCTTCCAACCAATCCTTCCTTCCCGCATATTATCATCTCGATCGCATTCAATGCCAGACGATTCTTCGTATCAGTCAGCACTTGACCACCTGTACTAAAAGCAGACTCCGAAGCAACTGTAAATGCCGAAAGTTAGTAAATCATGTGCCATAATGGAAGCACATGATAAGTTAATGCATGTGATTTTCACTATGCCAAAATATCAAAATTTTCAAATCTTAAGTCTTGATCGATCTCAGGAGTCACACAGCATTGTATATGATAATGAAGTTCATTTAGAGAGTCGAAGTTCTAGATTTTTTGGAAGCTGATAAAAGACCAGAAAATAATGAACTTATACTACTAGATATTGAAAAACTTGGAGTTGAAGAAGATTGTTTATTTCTGTAAGTAGTTTCATAAAAATCATATAATTATTTATAGAAGAATCAATATCTGCCCATATTAGAGCAGAACTATCATCATAATCCATCATTTCATAAAAATTTTCAAGTAAAAATTTACATCTCTTAAATTTAATCTTAAAATCCATAATGGCAGCAAAATAAAAGATAAAAAGAAATTCTTTAAATATTTATTTAATTTTTTTCCATGGGAGCAATAATCTCTCTTATAAATCTAACTATTTCTGCATTCAGAAAATATTTGACTTATTTCAGTTAACTCATAGAATATTATACTTATCATTAGGTAATAAATACCGGAAAAAAATTTGTTATTCTTTCAAATCTTTTAAAAATTCACAAATTCATTCACAAATTTCCCATTTCTTATCAAAGAAATAACTTAGGTAGTTCTACAATAATAAAACCTATTTATTGTCTCCTAATAAGGAATTGTTTTACTCAATATATTATGTGTTGAGTTCCAACGAGTTCTTACATCTTGAGGTAATTTTTTAGCAGGAAATCCTAAGCTCGAACAAATTTGTCTGAAGGTTTGCCTTCTTGGGCCGCTATTTTTAATAAATATGATAATATATATTATCTTTTTGAATATATTACCAATTATTTTTAAACCATCTTGTACACACAAGTTAATAATATGACAAACGCATCGAATATGAAAAATGTTTTCATTTAAAACAGGTTCTAATAATTTTTTAAAATCACAAGCTTGCAGTATTTTCGCTAACATTATTAAATGAACAGTAAAAAGTTTAGAATCAATTTTATATTCTTTAGCAATACGCATTATAATTTTACTATGATTTAAGGCATTATGAGGATGAAAAAACTATTTAAAACCGATAATTATTTATTTAAAACCCAATCAAAATTAATAAAATGTACAATAATACAATATAATGGTAACTGTTAAGGGCTTCCCAACAATCAAACCGTTAAGGGCTTCCCAACAATCAGAAGTGAGTACAATTTTATAGGGCAAAGATGATAAACTGCAACTAATATTTGTTTTCTTCAAATACTTTAAATATTTCTGATCTTATAGCGTTCCTACTGACCGGCTCATAATCAAGATTAAGAGTGGTTCTAATAATCTGTAAATACATCGTCTTAAGCCATATTAAAAGGCTGTTCGGACCGAATAGAAATTCGCTAAATTTGTTTTACTTGTTGCACGATTATAACTAAAAGTGCCTAAAGTGCCACCCAAAGTGCTAATTTGGATTTGTCGTGGTTGGTGTTCGGGGTTGTTTGCTCTTAATATGTCGGACAAGTAGACCAGTTCCCGCATTTTTGGGAAAAGAACATGAAACATTTGGGCACAACTTGTACTGAGCCCTCCTAACTCCATTAATAGTTAATTTATCAAAATATTTTCAAACTCCAGACCTAAGATCTGTGGAAGTAGTTGATACCTCGGGAGAACTAATAGGTATATAAGGAACAGTACTAGGTACATCAGAAAAAGTACTAAAATCTGTGCATGGTGTAAGTTGTGTATGAAAGATGTGGAGTAACGTCTAGTGGCATATTTAGGGTATCCCAAGTATCATTACTAATACTAAAATTAGCATAAATTCTAGAACCAGAAGGTTGGTTAGATCCAATTTGACTAGAATTGGCATCCATTTTTTTTATATAGGAATATAATACCAGATTGAAAAGCTTGAAAAGTTGTAGGAAAAGATTTTGTAGAGCTTGTAAAGCTTAAAGACTTGAGGCTTGAGAACTTGAAAAGCTTGTAGAGAGACTTTGAGGCTTGAGGAGCTTGTAGAGAGAATAGATAACTTATAGAGCTTGAGAAAGATGAAGAGGAGTAGTTTTTGTTGTGAGAAAAAAGTGAGAAAGCCTAAGTATTTATAGAGGAGAAAGTATTTTTTGTAATTTTTATTTTGCACAAAACAACAATAAACCAACATAAACCCGTTAGGGGGGGTTTTTTTGAAAAAAAAATTTGCAAACCCCCTCCCCCAACGGCTATAATAGCCGTTGGGGTGTAGGCGAAGGGATTTTTTCAAAATATTTTTTGCAAAAAAACCCCCCTAACGGCTCTTAAAAGCCATTGGGCTCTTGTCTGAGCCATGCCCGACTCGACCCACCAAGCCCAAAGGCTCTAAGTAAGTGTCGTTGGGTATTCCAGGCCGGGGGTCGCCAATTGGCGGACCTGGGGCCAGCCCACTGGAACCTGGACCCTGGCTGGGTTTGGCCTAGTCCTGACTGGCCCGGGTCGTGCCCGTACGGGTTGCCAGGCCAGGCCGACCCAATTGACACCTCTATTCTAATTATTGATTATAGAAACTTTGAGATCATCGACAAATAGATAAATTGTTATTTATGCTCGAGCATAAAGAGTGTCTTTGGACAATCCTACATGACAGGTGACACCATCTGAGTCAATCTAGCCGTATTGTCGAGCTTGAACATTGTAGGGGTAAATTTCTCAGAAAAATTTATCTACACTCAATTTGTAAGAGAATTTATGAAAAAAGGAAGGAACTATGTAAATACCAGAGAATTTACGTGAAAAACCCACTGAGGAAAAATTACAGTACGAGGAGGGAGAGATTCCACTAATGAAAAGAGATTACAATGGGTTCTCACGTATTAAATTATCTAGGGTTCGCTCCCTATAAAAAAGAAAGAGAGAGGTTTTTTATCGCTGAGAGATAGCGAGCTGAGTCATGACCTCTGAGATTTTCACCTCAGGATCTGCCTACGATCCTAGTTGCATGTAACGCTCCAGCTGTAATTAGTTTAAATGATGCGTGATTATCAGGGTCATATTGGCTGGCGAGGATTAAGCTCAGATCTGCGTCCATGACCCCACGTGCTTAGTGGTGGTGACTACCCTAGCAGCTAGGTGTTGGGTGAGATCTGCTAGATGAAACTTGGGATTCGTGCTCTTACGATTGGTTTTACATGCCAGGTGTCACAATATTAGAGGAGAGAGTATTGTAGAGGAGTTGATGTCATGCCAGGTGCTGTCAAAGATTGCCAAAGGAGTCTACGACGAAAGGCAAAGGGACAGCGGCAGGAAATAGCAAACAGCAGCAGAAGACAGGAGGTCGGTCGACCGCCCGGTCGACCGACGTGCACAACGTGCACAGGAATTGGGCGGTTCGACCGACCGGTCGACCGCAACCCTATGTCTGCAGGAACCCCAGCTCTCGGGTTCTCTGGGTCGACCGCCCGGTCGACCGGAGTGGCCCTGTCTGCAGGAACCCAGCTCTCGGGTTTTCTGGGTCGACCGGAGGGGTCGACCGAAGAGGAAGTCGGTCGACCGACCGGTCGACCGACAGTCGGGTCTGGGCTGAAAACTGCTGTTTCGGGAAACCGTGTATTAAGCCCTAAATGTAATTTCTAGGGTTTAGTGCCTTGAAAGAGAAAAAAACTGTGGATACTCTTGCATTCAGAGAGATCTACAGCGATTGTAATCATCTTCCTAAATTGAAAACTCCTCTCCATTGATTGCCCCGAGGACGTAGGCATTGAGGTCGAACATCGTTAGATCTGTTGTTTGGGATTGTGTGTTCTTCGTGTGATTTGGCCTGTTCTTTGTGCTGAAGATTGTGTGATTCCTGTTGGTTGTTGTCGGTGGCGCACAACAAGTGGTATCAGAGCATCCAGGTTACGCTTGGGATTCTGAGGATTCGAAGGGTTACAGATCTGATCAGGTGGAGATCGTGTGTCGATCTCAGTAAGAGGTATTGGTGTTCTAGGAGATCGTGTGCGATCTCAGGAGGACGCAAGGAGGCTCGTTGAATCTGTGTTTGGAGTAGATCCGGTGAGAACTCGATCTAGGGTTTCAGAGGCAGGTAAAAATCCCATTTTTATCTGAGTAGAGATTTATTTCAATTTGGTTATTCTTCCGCATAAATAGAGAATCAAAAGAAGATCTCAATGGCAGAAGAAACTGTATCTGTTAAGACAATGAACAATCACCCAAGGATTGAAGTTGTTAAGTTTAATGGGACTAACAATTTCGGTATGTGGAGATGTGAGGTTATGGATGCACTGATGCATCAAACCTCGAGGACACTCTCCTATTAGAGAGGAAGAAGAACACTACCACTGATGAAGAATGGGCGAAGATGAACAGATCGGCATGTGGCTTGATACGTTCATGCTTGTCACAAGACATAAAATACCTTGTGCAACATGAGACGTCAGCGAAGAAACTGTGGCAAACCCTTGAAAAGAAGTACCTGAAGAAGAGTGTAGAGTCCAGGTTGCAGCTTAAGAGTAAGTTGTATCAGTTCAGGATGCAGAAGGGGAGCACAGTCAATGAGCACATCAACCGATATACGAAGCTTCTTACAGATCTGCTGAATTTGGATGTCAAGCTAGAAGAGGAAGATAAGGCGGTTATCTTTCTGAATTCACTACCTGCAGAGGAGTACGAGACATTCACACTGACCTTCATTAATGGAAGCAGAGCTTGGATTATGATGAGGTGTCATCTTCATTGATTAGTTATGAAACAAGGAAGAATGAAAGATATCCCTCTCAGACAAGTTCATCAGCAGAGGCATTGGAAGTAAGAGGTAGAGGTTCATCAAGGAAGGGAAAGGAGATTAGGGGAAGATCAAAGTCCAGGCCGGGCTTCAGGGATCTCAAGAAAAATCAGTGCGCATTCTGCAAAGAGATTGGCACTGGAAGTAGACTGTCCAAAATCAAGGGAAAGAAGAAAGAGTCAAAATCTGAAGCAATCTCGCAAAAGTGGTAAAAACTGCAAGCAGCAAATCACAGGCAGATGGATCAGATTCGGATTCTTCAGTGTTCTCGTTTTCAGTCACCACTCCTGTCATTGGTTACTCGGGGGAACGAGTGGATCTTGGACACAGGTGCAACATATCATGTATGCCCTAATAATCGAGACTGGTTTACCAGTTTTGAGAAGTTGGAGGGGTGTTCGGTCGTCATGGGCGACGATCACCCATGCATCATGGAGGGTGTTGGCACTATTCCAATCAGGATGTTTGATGGGATGGTGAGGGAATTGAAAGAAGTGAGATATGTTCCTCAGCTAAAGAGGAACTTGATCTCTGTAGGAGTTTTGGAGTCACTGGGGCTCGGAGTGTCAATTAGGATGGAGTTCTAAAATGACAAAGGGCTCGATGGTGGTGTTGAAGGGCCGATCGCCGTAACAACTTGTATTACTTGAAGGGTAGTACAGTGACAGGGCAGGTGCAGCTTGCACAAACCAGTCAGAAGGAAGATTCAACCCGGCTGTGGCACATGAGGCTGGGACATGCAGGGGAGAAATCAATGCAACTCTTGTGAAGAAAGGGTTGCTGAAGGGTGCTGAGACCTGCAAGCTGGATCTATGTGAACATTGCATCATCGGCAAGAAGACCAAGGTGAAGTTTGGCACAGCTTCGCACTGCACGGAGGGTATTCTTGACTATGTTCACACGGATGTATGGGGACCTACCAAGACTGCAGATATCGATTGGAGGTAACCACTATTTTGTGTCGTTCATTGATGACTACTCTAGGCGCTGTTGGGTGTACACTATGCGACACAAAGGTGAAGTCCTAGAGCTGTTTGTGAAGTGCAAGGCTAATCTGGAGAGAAGCACAGGAAGAAGATCAAGGTTCTCCGTTCTGACAATGGAGGGGAGTACAAATCCAATCCGTTCCTACAGCTACAGCTATGCATTGAGAGGGCATCAAGAGACACTTCACAGTACCGGAGAATCCGCAACAAAATGGGGTGGCTGAGAGGATGAACCGAACTTTGCTAGAGAAGGTTCGGTGTATGTTATCCAATGCAGGACTGCCAAAGAAGTTCTGGGCTGAAGCTTTGGGGTATGCATGCCACCTTGTGAACAGGTTGTCGTCGTCTGCAATAGGGGGGAAGACTCCTCTTGAAGCTTGGTCAGGAAGAACTGCTCAGGATTATGATTTGCTACGGGTTTTTGGATGTTCAGCCTACTACCACGTCAAAGAAGACAAGTTGGACCCAAGGGCAAAGAAAGGGGTGTTCGTTGGCTTCAAGCGAGGAACCAAGGGGTTCAAGATTTGGGCCAAAAGGACAACAAATTCATAATCAGCAGGGATGTCACATTCGATGAGGCTTCACTGATGAAGCCTACGTCTCTAAGCAGGTGGAGACCAGCAAGACCAAGGAGCTATTGCAGCAGGTGGAGAGTGATGCAGATCCACCATCTCTAGAGGATTCAGTATCAGTTCGGATCATTCCTGAGGTGACACAGGGTGGTGATCAAGTTGCAGAAGAAGATGCTGAAGTTGTTGAAGAGGGTCAGGAGCAGGACATGGATACCGTTCCAGATCCCACTGCAGTTGGAAGACCAAGAAGGAATACTAGGAGACCTGGTTGGCTCACCACCGATATGGTTGTTGCATATGCACTTCCAGTGTTGAGAAGGCTATATTCCATCTACATTCAGGGAAGCTGAGATTAGTTCAGAAGCAGAGAAGTGGAAAGAGGCCATGAATGAAGAGATGCAATCTCTTTATAAGAACAACACATGAGAACTCACCAAGTTGCCCAAGGGGAAGAAGGCCATAGGGTGCAAGTGGGTATTTGTAAAGAAGCAGGGATCTCTCCAAGAGGATGCAGTGCGCTACAAGGCAAGGCTGGTGGCTAAAGGCTACGCTCAGAGAGAAGGAATCGACTATAACGAGGTGTCTCCCCAGTAGTTAAAACACTCGTCTATTCGGATTCTATTGGCTTTGGTGGCGCAGAATGAGTTGGAACTTGACCAACTTGACGTGAAGACCGCCTTTCTTCACGGCGATCTTGAGGAGGAGATTTATATGACACAGCCCACAGGTTATAAAGCTGCAGGGAAGGAAGATTTAGTATGTAAGCTGAAGAAATCGCTATATGGTTTGAAGCAGTCTCCTAGACAGTGGTACAAGAGATTTGACAGCTTCATCAGGAAGAAGAAGTACACACGAAGCTTTCGATCCATGTGTGTACTACAACAAGTTACCATCAGGTGAATATATCTATCTACTTCTTTATGTAGATGATATGCTGATTGCTTCTAGGTCAAGATCTGCTATTGATTCTCTGAAGAAGATGTTATCGTCAGACTTCGAGATGAAGGACCTGGGGGAAGCAAGGAAAGTATTGGGCATGGAGATCACAAGAGACAGGAAAGCTGGAGGATAAGTTTGACTCAGAAGGGCTATCTGGAGAAGGTACTGCAGAGGTTTAATATCGGGAAGGATACTAAGTCTGTTAGTACACCAATGGCGCCGCACTTCAAATTGTCAGCGAAGATGTCTTCAAGGAGTGTTCAAGAGCGTGAGCATATGTCTCATGTTCCATATGCCATTGCGGTGGGTAGCTTGATGTATGCAATGGTGTGTACGCGGCCAGATATTTCACAGGCAGTCTCCATGGTGAGTCGATACATGCATGATCCTGGACAGGGTCATTGGGAAGCTGTGAAATGGATTCTGAGGTACATCAAGGGAACTGTTGATGTAGGCCTAGTGTTCGAGAAGGACGACATCGGAAGCAAGAGTGCATAGGGTATGTTGATTCAGACTATGCAGGTGATCTTGACAAACGCCGGGTCGACGACGGGATATGTCTTCACATTCTCGCAGGCACCGGTGAGTTGGCGCTCCACACTTCAGTCTACCGTCGCGTTGTCGACCACAGAGGTTGAATATATGGCTATGACAGAGGCCATGAAGGAGGCAATCTGGCTTCAAGGATTGCTTGATGACTTTGGGCGTGGAACAGGATATTTTGAAGATAAACTGTGATAGCATGAGTGCCATTTACTTGGCGAGGAACCGGGTCTATCATGCAAGAACGAAGCACATCGATGTCAGGTATCACTTTGTTCGGGAGATTCTAGAAGAAGGTGACATTGATTTGTTGAAGATTCACACTTCGGAGAATCCGCCGATATGCTTACAAAGGTGGTGTCGGGAGTAAAGTTTACACACTGCTGCAAAGACTTGCTTCATATCCTTCAGGTGAATTGAGCTTGCTGAAGCTCATTTGGGTGAACTACGGACGGCTTGATCCCTTGGGCAAGGGGTACGTAGGCAACCGGAGTGGTGCAGCCGCTATCGAGTCGATGTTCGGCTCAGATTTGGAAATCTTCACCGAGGTAGAGAATTATTGGAGGAGAGAGTATTGTAGAGGAGTTGATGTCATGCCAGGTGCTGTCAAAGATTGCCAAAGGAGTCTACGACGAAAGGCAAAGGGACAGCGGGCAGGAAATAGCAAACAGCAGCAGAAGACAGGAGGTCGGTCGACCGGCCGGTCGACCGACGTGCACAACGTGCACAGGAATGGTGGTCGACCGACCGGTCGACCGCAACCCTATGTCTGCAGGAACCCCAGCTCTCGGGTTCTCTGGGTCGACCGCCCGGTCGACCGGAGTGGCCCTGTCTGCAGGAACCCAGCTCTCGGGTTTTCTGGGTCGACCGGAGGGTCGACCGGAAGAGGAAGTCGGTCGACCGACCGGTCGACCGACAGTCGGGTCTGGGCTGAAAACTGCTGTTTCGGGAAACCGTGTATTTAAGCCCTAAATGTAATTTCTAGGGTTTAGTGCCTTGAAAGAGAAAAAAACTGTGGATACTCTTGCATTCAGAGAGATCTACAGCGATTGTAATCATCTTCCTAAATTGAAAACTCTCTCCATTGATTGCCCCGAGGACGTAGGCATTGAGGCCGAACCTCGTTAGATCTGTTGTTTGGGATTGTGTGTTCTTTGTGTGATTTGGGCTGTTCTTTGTGCTGAAGATTGTGTGATTCTCTGTTGGTTGTTGTCGGTGCGCACAACACACAATCTTGTGGGAGTCATGATTTTGACCACTATAGATGCCCCTTCCATCACTTCTTCTCAAAGTTTTGGGTTGAGAGGAAGAGAATAGATTGAGCCCCCTGAGTGGATTTTGATTTGCCGCCATAGGATAAAAGGTCGGTGAATCAGTTTGGTGAATCTGTTTCCCGAGCTGACCCTTCGTCTGCCGCTACAGGACAAAAGGAGGAATATGTTTTCTGTTGGAAGGACTTCCTTCTTTCATGAGAGTCTTTGTGCAGGCTTAGCTGTCAGGGTGAGAACCCATTATAGGCCATTTGGGAGGGTCTCTGTCTTTTCAGGAGATTCTCTAAGAGGAGGTAACCATCGGGTAAGTATCCATTGTAGGCTGTTTCCCGAACACCTGTCAGGGCGAGGGCCCTACATAGGCTGTAGGAGCCATGAAGAGGACTTGTGTCCTTCAAGAGAGTCTTCCCGCTGGTTTGGTCATCACGGTGAGAACCTGTTATAAGTCATTTTGGCTAGTTTATGTCTTTCAGGAGATACCCCGAGAGGGCATAGCCGTCCGGGGTAGTCCTCGGGTGAGTACCCATTATAGGTTTCCCCCAAGTAACCGTCAGGGCGAAGGCTCGATATAGACTGAAGGATCCATATGGAGGACTTTCGTCTTTCAGGAGAGTCTCCACACAGGCTTGGCGGTCAGGATGTAACACGTCGGTCCTGAGATATGTACCCAGATACATGTCCTGATTTTTTCTCGTATTATTCTATTTTTCCGTATTTATTTTTATTATTTTTTGGTATCGGACCCGTATTCTGTAGACCCTGAGTCTAGCCCGAGCCCAGGGCCTGACCTATTTCCTTTATTTTATTTATTATTATTAATTCTTTTCTTCTTTTTTCTTTTATTTTTCCTTTTCTTTCTTCTTTCTCTTCTTTTCCTTTTACTTTTTCCTTTTTCCTTTTTCTTTTTTTTCCTTCTCCAATTTTCCCCTCTTTCTTCTTTTGTCTTTTTCTTCTTCTCTTTTCTTCCCCCTTCTTATCTTCTTCTCTTCTCTCCCCCCAGCACACCTGGTCCCCTCTCTCTCCCTTCCATTTTCTTTCTCTCTCATCACCTCTCTCTCTTACACTCTCCTTCCTCTCTCTTTCCTCCCAAAAACTGTCACCCCCTCCTTTCCTAGAAATCGATCAAACCCCCACCTCTGGCCTTCTCCTCTAGTACCCAAGCTTTTGCCACTACCCACCATCTCTATCCTCTCTCTCCTCTCCGCAATCTCTATCATCTTCTCCATCATCACCACCACCACTCCCCCACAACTCCACCACCACCCTCTCCCATCCATCTCCTCCTCCCTTATGACCAAGTTGCCACCCACCATCACTACAACCCCACCTTCTCCTCCTATAACCACTGTTGACACTCCCAAAAGACAAACTCTCAGACAACACTTCAACCAGTCTGAATGATATCTAACTTGTCGACATTTACAAAAGACAAGTCATAGACAAGCTGACAACCAGTACTACCCACCCCGAGGGACAGAGTAGAAACTTGGACCTTGCTGATCCAGTGAAGCAGATAACAGGCCAAGTACTACTTTTGAAGAGGCCTAAACAGATCCATGAGGCTAAGTCAACTCAATACTTAATCTCGCATGAGTCCAAAAGGACTAGCTTCTCATGAAGCTTTATAAACTCTCCAAAAGGGTAAGTCTCTAGCTTCGCCTGAGACTAATACAAGCTTCCCTGAACTTTTCTTGCAAGCTTCGCTCGAAGCTCTTAATAGCCCTGTAAAAAGCTAATTCTCAGCCTCGCTCGAAGCCAACTACAGCTTCACATAAGGCTTTTATTAGCTTCGCCTGAAGCTTTCTGGCAGCTTTTCTTGAGGAGTTGTGCTAGCCTCGCGCGAAGCTAAATCCAGCTTCGCTCAAAGCTATCTGCACCCCCTATGGGAGGGCTTCCCAGGTCAACATTTGACCTAGTCATCAGTGGGTTAACCCCACTACTTTAGTGGGGTTAATGCCACTTTAAGTGGGTAGTTACACCAACACACTTCGCCCTATATTAAGTGGAGAAGCTAAATCAGAAAACCAGTTTTAGGCTCGTGCAAGCCTACCTAGCCTCGTAGAAGGCTTGTATTTAGCTCCTCGTTAAGCTTGTAGCCTCGCGCGAGGCTCAGAATAGCCTTTGGCGTGAGGCTAACTGACTGTTATCAGTTTTTGCTGAATTCTAGAGGCAATTACACCCCTTAAGAGCCTATAAATAGCTCATTCTTGAGATGAGCTCGGGGCTGATTTTGGCTGATAGGGCTTGGTTGTTTAGCAAGCTAAAGGTTAAGAGATTAAGAGGCCGAAAGAGAGAGAAAAGGGCTAACTTTTCCTCGCTTTCAAGAAATTTAGAGAGTTACTTCTCTAAATTCAGGGTGTTAATACCCTAAGACCATCTTCTCTCAAGGAATCTCTGAAAATAGGCGAGAA
The DNA here is from genome assembly GCA_038442645.1 of Agave tequilana. Lineage (NCBI taxonomy): Eukaryota > Viridiplantae > Streptophyta > Magnoliopsida > Asparagales > Asparagaceae > Agave > Agave tequilana. The sequence continues at coordinate 13,509 of JAVJIF010016328.1, forward strand.
GAAATTCCTGAAGAATTCATCGATCGCATCGTCAATAAACAAAGTGGTCGCACTAACCAGACTTCCACCGGCACACTTTCCTAGAATCTCAGAAGAGGCACTTGTAATTTTTTTCTTTTTATTTACTTATAATTTTCTCTTCAAAATTTTATAAGTTTTCCATATATTGATTTTCAATGAAAGACAACCACCACATCACCATATCACCACCATCTCCCTCCACTGCCATTCCACCATCTTAGCTTTCACCATCACCACCTTCCCTTCTCCATTTCCTCCTCCAACCACACACGACTGCCCCTCCTGGCCACCTGTGCAGCCCCCCCGGCAGGCCACACCCTGGTCCTGCCCCTAGGCGAGCGCTCCCCTCTCCTATCCTCTTCTTCTCTCTCCTTCTCTCTTTATTTCTCTTCTCTTCTCTCTCATCTATTCCCTCTCTCTTTCTCACATTCTCTCACTCTTTATCTCTCTCTATTGTCCCCCTTCTCTCTCACACGCTCCTCTCTTTTCCTCTCTCTTCTGTTCTTTTGGTTCTGGTACTTTCTCTCTCTGTGTTCTCCCTTTCTCTTTCTATTTTTCTCTCTTTCTTTCTCTTTCTCTCTCTCCTTCTTATGAATTCTCTCTCTAATTCTTTTCTCTTTTTCTCTTCTCTCTCTTCTTTCTCTTCCTGCAACTCACTTGTGCATTAACGCCATCAGCGTTCCACCAGAGTTCGTCGTCGTGCCCGAGTCATCCTCGGCGAGTACTTTTCCTCGGCGAGTATCAGTTCTTGGGTTATGCAATATTGGCTATTTATGTTTGTAGGTGTTTGTATATTTGTGGGCATATGTTGTAATTGTGTGAATGTTTGTATAATTATTGTAACTGTGTAGTCGATACTTGTGTTTTTGGGAATAGTTTGTAATTGTGTGGTAGATGGTTGTAATTGTGTAAACAGTGGTTGTAGTTATATGCATAGATGCTTGTAATAGTGTAGGCAATACTTGTATAAGTGTGTACTACTTTGTAACACTAGATTATTATGAATTGGCTAACCCTTCGTGGTCGTTAGCCTCCAGTGTTTGCTCAAACCTTCAGGCTTAACCTTCGGGTTCTATTAGCTCCGCCGGGATGCGAGCTTAGCGCTCAACACTTTTTAGGTAAACTCATCTAAGTGTAGCTTTGCCGTGTGTGTTAGCATGGCGTTCATACGGCCGCTTCACCGCTTGCGTCTAGCTTTGCTGCTATTCGGTTCGCACCGAGTACTTTCAAATGTTCCGCGTGAAGCAAAGAAATGAAAGCAAAAAAATCGTGTGTGGTGATTGGATTAAAGTGTACCGTGTAGCCTAGGGCTAATGGATCGTGTCCACGAGGAGGAATGTGATGCAAGATTTTTGGTATTTTTGTTTCAAAAGTCAAGTTGTTTAAAAGAAAGAAAAATAAAGAATATCATTTGGTTGAGAAGTTCGTTTAAAATTTAAAAAAGAAAAATAAGATAGTCTCAAAAGAGGATGAATTAGGGTTTAAGAAAAAGTGGTGAAAATCTGAGTGAAGAAAAATGGGTCATTTAGAAGGAGAAGAAATCAAGGCTCACCAATTTACTACACCATTACATACTTACCTTTTGAAAGAGTCGTGCCTCAATTGGACCATTTGTAAAAGTTTGACCTCGAGTTTTAGAAGTGATCAAGTAAAACAAATAAGACAAGTATTGTAAAACAAATAAGACAAGTATTGAAAAATCCAACTTCTTTTTAACACAGTTTTAAAGTTTGAATGTTAAACAATAAAGCGAATAAGAATGGAATAAAAACTAGTTTTAAAAGTTGTGTTTTAAATAGAGAGTTAAAATTCAACACCATCCACATGTGGTTTCAAGAATACTCGCTTAAGAGCAAGGCTTGATTCAAAGCATGCATTTTATGTTGGAACTTGTTTTGATGAAGACATTTGTGAAGCATTTCATTTGGAGCTCTATTACACGACTATATCAAGAGTTCTGCATGATCAAGACTTCCCAAAGAGAGTTGATATGATGTGTTTTGTAATTATGAAATAGTATGTCAAAAGCCTTGATGTACACACACATATTTTAGACTTATAGTCGACTTATATCTCTTTATAGTCGACTAACCCATAGAGTAGTCGACTTGACCAAACTTCCTAGTCGACTAATCCTGTGTCTCACTTTATACCCAACTCTCTGTTTGTCCATTAGTCGACTTGACAGAAGACATAGTCGACTAATAGAAAATTGTAGTCGACTAACCCTATTCCCCTAGTCGACTAATCCCTGGCCTAGTCGACTTATAAAGAAGTTGCAGTCGACTTGGTTCAGTTATCCAGAAACCTGCCACTTGAACTTATCTTGACCTAGTCGACTTATAGTCAATACTAGTCGACTACCCTTTGGAAATTTGCCTAGTATAGTCGACTAACTCAAAAGACAAGTCGACTATATGCAGTTTCTGACTGTTGGATAGTTTCTTTTATCTGGTCTTTTGTGCAACGTTTTCCAACATTTTAAACTTTTGAATTGCACCTGTAACTACCCTAACTTACCCTAGAGTACAGCTATATAAAGAGTTGTTAATCTAAAGGCCAAATACCAATCCTAATCTTCAGTTTTCAAAATTAAAAAATTCTGCCAATCCTGAAAACTGTTCCCACTTCAGTTCTTCACCAAATTCCAACTCTATAGTGAAGTTTCTCCTATACTGGACCTTGTCCACGTTCACATATTGTACCAAGGCTTATAGAAAGTGTTGTAATCCTCAAATATATCATTGTACACGGGTGTCTTCTTGGTGTAGAAGCAAGTTGTACAATGTGGTGATTGTTCTCTTGATTGTAGAGAAGGTGTACACATTTGGCAAAGGGGATTTGTCAAGTGGTGTGCATGGTTGTGATTTTGGGTGTACAAAATCAAGGATAAAGGAAAATCTCAAGCGCGTGGCTTGGGGACTGGATGTAGGTCACGAGGACCGAACCAGGATAAATCTCTCGTATTTGCGTTTGTCTAACTTTCTGAGATTTACTTTTCCTTTATTGCAAGTTTATTTATTTGTTTAACTTTAATCCTTCTTTGTTTAGTATTTGTGTTGACTTCGTATTTTAGATCCATACGTGCCAAACAGAGAAAGTTCAACAATTGGCATCATCTCGGGACCAACAATTGGTATCAGAGCCCTGAACTGGCATACAAGCCCTGCATACCTAGTCAACAACAAGCAAGGATGGCAACGGAGTTCCCTTCGTCGCAATTCAAAGAAGGACATTCTATACAACGTCCACCGCTATTTGACGGATCCAACTATAACTATTGGAAGTGTAGAATGAAGATCTACTTGCAAGCACTCAACTACGAACTTTGGAACATCGTAGAAGCATTATACACTAAGCCAACAACTAACTACAGCGCTTGGAGTGATGATCAAAAGAAGAATGCGAACCTTGATGCAAAAGCAATGAATGCTCTATTCTGTGCCTTAACCAAAGAAGAGTTCAACCGTGTGTCAACAGCCACTTCTGCACATCAAATATGGCATACTCTTCAGGTAACACACGAAGGCACAAATAAAGTTAAGGAATCTAAAATATCTGTTCTTGTCCACATGTTTGAATTATTCAAAATGGAGGAGAATGAAACCATATCAGAAATGGTTACAAGATTCACCGACATTACCAATTCCTTAGCATCCCTTGGAAAGGACTACACACAAGTCGAAAAAGTTCGCAAGATCCTTCGTGCACTCACACCAGAATGGAAGAAGAAGACAACGGCTATTGAAGAAGAGAATGATCTCTCAATTTTGTCGTTAGAAAACCTAATTGGTAATCTAATGGCATATGAAGTGCAACTAGAAGAAAGAAAGAAGGAGGAACGACAACACCACTTAAAGAAGAAAGAAATTGCCTTCCATGCATTCTCCGACACGGACGATTCCGATGACGATGAAGAGGAGATGGCAATGCTCCCAAGGAAATTCAGGAGATTTCTTAAGCAAGGTAAATTTAAATGCTTTAAATGTAACAAAACAGGTCATATGAAGAAGGATTGCCCTTTGCTAAAAAATAAAGGCAAATTCAAGAGCAAAAAGTTCAGAAAGATAAAAGACTACGAAGCCTCATGGGAAAACAGTGATTCCTCGTCCTCTGACGAAGAAAAAACCACTGAACGTGTCAACCTCTGTTACATGGCTCTAGAAGATGATGAGGTATCATTTACTGAACTTTCAGATGCATTTCATGAATTATTTAATGAGCTGAAAAATGAAAAACTGAAAAATAAAGTTTTATCAAAAGAAAATGAAAAACTTTTAAATGAAAATTCATGTTATGCTTTACAAGTTTCTTCTATAAACTCTCAAAGAGATGAGTTTGAAAAAGTAATATCATCTTTGAAAAATGATAATGAGAAGTTTATAAAAGAAAATGTTTTTCTTAAAAAGGAAACTATGTCTTTGAATGAAAGGATTTCTATATTGGATAAAGACATGTTAGTTTTCAAAAAGAAATATGAAGATATGTTGAAAAATGTGACAAAATTCAATCAAGGAAAAGAAAAATTGAATGACTTGTTATCTTTTCAAAAGTTGTCACATAATAATTATTGTATTGGATATACTGAAAAATCTTCATATGTTAGTAATCCATATGATTCTTTTGTGAAAAGAAAATCTAATAATGTTTCAAAAAGAATTAAGAATAAGTTTATATGGATTCCTAAGAATTTAAGCATTAATGATAAAAATACCTATATTGCATCATACATTCATGATATATGTAATTCATGCAATTATGTGTATACTAACAGGTGGAAACCAAATTCTTATTGGGTTTGGTCTCCTAAAGGTTAAATGTTTTACTCTTATGATTAGTACCATCTAACGTTTATCTTGCAGGTACCATATAAGAAGTTGATGAGAACATATATATATATATATATATATATATATATATATATATATATATATATATATATATATATATATATATATATATACATTCTATGATATATTTGTTGCACGGGGAGAACAAAGTATTTCTATATCTGTTATAACCCATTTTCTGTAGGGGGAGAAAAATATAACCTATTTTCTGCAGGGGGAGCATATGTGCACACAAAGTGTCATCATCAAAAAGGGGGAGAATGTTGGAACTTGTTTTGATGAAGACATTTGTGAAGCATTTCATTTGGAGCTCTATTACACGACTATATCAAGAGTTCTGCATGATCAAGACTTCCAAAGAGAGTTGATATGATGTGTTTTGCAATTATGAAATAGCATGTCAAAAGCCTTGATGTATACACACATATCTTAGACTTATAGTCGACTTATATCTCTTTATAGTCGATTAACCCATAGAGTAGTCGACTTGACCAAACCTCCTAGTCGACTAATCCTGTGTCTCACTTTATACCCAACTCTCTGTTTGTCCATTAGTCGACTTGACAGAAGACATAGTAGACTAATAGACAATTGTAGTCAACTAACCCTATTCCCCTAGTCGACTAATCCCTGGCCTAGTCGATTTATAAAGAAGTTGCAGTCGACTTGGTTCAGTTATTTAGAAACCTGTCACTTGAACTTATCTTGACCTAGTCGACTTATAGTCAATAGTAGTCGACTACCCTTTGAAAATTTGCCTAGTATAGTCGACTAACTAAAAAGGCAAGTCGACTATAGGCAGTTTCTGACTGTTGGACAGTTTCTGTTATCTGATCTTTTGTGCAACGTTTTCCAACGTTTTAAACTTTTGAATTGCACCTGTAACTACCCTAACTTACCCTAGAGTGCAGCTATATAAAGGGTTGTTAATCTAAAGGCCAAATACCAATCCTAATCTTCAGTTTTCAAAATCAAAAAATTCTGCGAATCCTGAAAACTGTTCCCACTTCAGTTCTTCACCAAATTCCAACTCTATAGTGAAGTTCTCTAAAGTTTCTCCTATACTAGACCTTGTCCACGTTCACATATTGTACCAAGGCTTATAGGAAGCGTTGTAATCCTCAAAGATATCATTGTACACGGGTGTCTTCTTGGTGTAGAAGCAAGTTGTACAAGGTGGTGATTGTTCTCTTGGTTGTAGAGAAGGTGTACACATTTGGCAAAGGGGATTTGTCAAGTGGTGTGCATGGTTGTGATTTTGGGTGTACAAAATCAAGGATAAAGGAAAATCTCAAGCGGGTGGCTTGGGGACTGGATGTAGGTCACGAGGACCGAACCAGGATAAATCTCTCGTGTTTGCGTTTGTCAAACTTTCTGAGATTTACTTTTCCTTTATTGCAAGTTTATTTATTTGTTTAACTTTAATCCTTCTTTGTTTAATATTTGTGTTGACTTCGTATTTTAGATCCATACGTACCAAATAGAGAAAGTTTAACAATTGGCATCATCTCGGGACCAACATTTTATTCAAGTGGGTTCATAGAAATTGATCAAAAGAGATGAAGTAATGGGTAGAGATTTAGTGAGCCCAGAAAACATATTTAGCTAATAATGAATGAAGAAAAACAATCAAAGAAATTATATCAATAACTCAACTTACTGAATTGAGTGAGACTTTGAATTGTAGGAGCTGAATCCTCCTTGATGTCACTTCAATTACAAATTACAACTCTCCTTATCTCTCTTTCTCTTTTCTAGACTAAACTAGAACAATCGAAAGAAAATAAAATGAAGATTATTCTTGATCAACAACTAACCAATAAAATCCTAACCTTAAAAATGAAAACTCTAAAACCTAGTTCTCTTTCCTATGTTCTCTACTCTGCTAGGTTGGGGATTTATAGGAGGAGAGGAGTGCCAAAGCGAGGTGGAGGGTGAGAGCAAAATCTCTGGCAAACGGCCAGAGATCTGCCACGGTTGTAATCTAGCCGTTAAGCCAACATTTTGAGCACTTGATCTTCCCTATTCGGTTTTATCCATTTCTTCAGATAGTGTAACGCCCTGCCCCACTGGGTACGGAGCCGCTACTATAACGTACATGCGCAGGGCAAAAATACCCTCACAAAAATACGTTAAGCATCAGTAAGGTAAGAAACAGAGTAAGAAAGCACAGTGGTATTATATATTCCAACATAATTAGTATAAGTACATAGTTAATACAGACCGTGATCCAATATTATATGAAATTACATCACCAAATGGCGCAAAATAATGATTTATAAGAAGATTTACAATGTGCTAAAAGTTGAGAGATGCTCACGAGTAGCAAGAAGGAATCTCGAGAGCCAACCAAGAGGGGGCTAAAAGGAAAGAGTTATGGATGATCTACCGTTGATCCATCAGTATTTTGTTGCGCACTCTGATCTCTAAAAAGTTTGCCATAGTTCTCACTGCGGGATCTGGACATGCAGGTTCAGAGGTTGTCAGAAAGCAACCCAACGAGTATATAAAATAAAGCCAAGTGGCATGCACAGGCAACACACGTGTATCAGGAATTACAGTCTCGTGTACTCAAGTCAATCAGATAGGCAGTGAATAATAAATGTAAATAGAATTAGGACTGGATCAAGAAGTAAAATTATAATATATGAAAATTAGTGTTATAAGCATATTTATCCAAGTATGTAATGAATCATCAATTAAATATGTTATATGTAGATGTAGGCAAAACCAGTTGTATAAACTCAATTGTCGGATCTATGAGATTAGTACATCGAGGGAATAATTCAAATAAGAAAACCGTCATATATTTACTATATACCCCGTTACCCCCATCAACTGAATGTATATAACCCAAATTGCTTAGAAATAGATAAATTGTCATTCTTGTGTATGACTAAGACAGGTGTAGTCTAATATCAAGAATATCAGTGATTGCAAGTAAATGCAGTGAGAATTACCATGTAGCTTTGGGTTAACGGTATGTGTCCACGAGGAGGAATGCGATGAAAACATTTCGATGTGTTGTTTTAAAAAGCAAAAAATGTGTTGATGTTATTTTAGTGTGAAAAGAGAATGGAAAGTAGAGAAATGATTTAAAGAAAACTTGAAACTTGGGAAAGATTTTGGAGAAAATGATCTTTAAAAGATTTTGATAGTGATGGTGTTTGTTTGTTTTTAATAAAGAGAAATCCGGGCTCACTAATCTTTACCCAACTCTAGATTTTTTTCTTGAAAAGTTCGAGTGCCTCAATGAGATTATAGACAAAAAAGTTTAGCCTTGTATTTAAAAGAGATCAAGTAAAATACATAAGATGGTTTATTTTAGAAATTAAACTTTAGTTTTTGAAATATTTTTTTGAATTGAATGTTAACCATCAAAGCAATAAAGCAAACATGGAATAAAAACAAGTTTTTTTTAATGATAAATTTCAAGATTAAGTTCAAAATCTAATCCCATTCTCATGTGCCTTCAAGAACACTCGCAATAAGCAAGGCTTAGTTTAAGGCATTCATATGATTCAGTTGGGTCTTTCCATTAATACCGATCAAGAATCAATACTAGAGAGGAGAGATTAGTAAGCCCAGAAAGAAGAGATTTAGCTACTTATTACAAAAAAAGAAAACTATAAATTGAAATTCAACATACCCGGGAGTTGGAGAAGAAAAGAAGTCCGTCGAATCTTTATTGATGTTACTTCAATTTCAGAATACAATTACTCTTTCTCTCTCTCACTTTGTTTCTGAACTGAACTACAAATTAAGAACTGAGATAGAACTTCTCATAAACTATCTAACAATGAACCTAAACCTTTAAAATAAAGAAAAAAATTTAAACTAGTTTTCGGTCCCTTCTTCTCTGTAAAATACAGTATTTATAGGGAAAAACCAAATAGGGGAGAGCGTACGAAGATAGGGGGAGAAAATGCTCCTCCAGATTTGACAAGATAGCCACGAAAACACAGGATAGGGGAGAAAACGCTCCCCCAGATTGGACAAGATAGCTGCGAAAATGTAAATCGCGGCCTGGGTATGGCCAAGTGGCCACACCCGGGAGCTGCAGGCCCCTGCTTTGATGATTTGGCTTTATCGCTGCTGGATTTTCAGTTTGATTCTTGGATTTTGATTAAACCTCCTTTGATTTTTAGTTTTAACCAATTGATTTATGAAGATCTTATTTTAACCGCTTGTTCAACTAATTTTATCTTCCCTGATTTACCCTAATCTGTCATGATCTTTGATTTGAATTAATTCTTAAATAAATCAAAATTTTGATGGACTTTTGGGCTTGTTTTCCTTCTCTCTCCTTTAGTAATGGGCCTACATTTTATAAGGAAGATATAAGATTAAATACATGATTTATTAGACAATAATTATGTGAATGTGACATTATATATGCAATAGACGTGACCAATCATGCCCCCACACTTATCTTTTTGCTCACCATTTAGCAAAACATCAAAATAATCTGAAGAAATTATTGGACCACTTTCATAAGTCACTCGATTGCACTGAGCATGTGCAATAAGATGTTAAATCTCTAGGTTACCCCTAGAGGACGAGTTTCATCTCGTGAGGATTTTCAGTGGATTGCACCCACAAATTCCACAAAGAAAGAGAAAAGTGTTAGTATTTTTGAAAAGTACTTTGAAAAGAAAGAAAATATTTGAAGCATTATTATAAGAGTTAAAGTAATCTATAAGTTATAGGAAAATTGAACTTTTCATTCCTAAACTTAGTCTCTATTCAAAAATATGTCATCAATCAAAGTAAGAAGTCAAAATGTATTTCTCATATAGTATATTACTTTACCCTAACTTGTTGTAAGAGTATAGATCGACAATATAAGAATGAATAAAAAGCAAGTAAATAACACAAGTAAACCAATCGCAAACACAGAGATTTATTTCGAGGTTCGAGCACCCAGCTCTACGTCCCCGCCTTCACCAGAAGGATTTCCGATCCGCTAGAAATTTCACAAAGGATTACAACCACTAGGGAGTACCCAACTCCTCAATCACACTCCTCTAGTCCAGAGGTAGTGGAGCCACAAATACAATAATCACTTGGTGATCAAAAGACCACAAACTCTCTTTCGAAAAACTTTTCTTTACAAAACCCTAGAGAATAATGTATAGATTTGAAGCTCAAGGTTTTGTAAGTGAAAAATAAAATAAAGAAGAAGAGAGTTTTGATTCAAAAAACCTCAGAGAGAAATCAGAGATTATAGCACAAAAACTGAGAATAAAAACTTCTTTCAAGAATACTCAAGCTTTGATTTCTTTTGCAAATGTTGTTGTGTCTCTCCTCAACCCCATCCACCCCTATTTATAGGATAAAGGTAGGGATTAAAGGGTAAACAATAATTTTGACTAATCAGGAAAGATAAGACTCAAAACTAGCCTTAAAACTCGTTTGGAGAATAAAAACACGTTTTAAAACATGTTTAAAAAACTAGCTGTTTGGCTGATAATACACTCACGGACGACCGGCTGGTCGACTGGTTTTCAAAATCTTTTGACCGTTGGCAGACCCTGGTCGACCGTTCCAAACAGAGAGTTGGGTGTAGTCAGTCGGTCGACTGCCCGATCGCCCGACATGGCCGGATAACGTACACACATGCACGCACCCAACGGTCAGAACTGCGGTCGACCGCACGGTCGACCGTTCTGACCTGTAATAGAGCCGGTCGACCGTCCGGTCGACCGCAACAGGTCAAAACAGAATTTAGAGGGTAATGTTTTTGAAGATAAGTTTATTTTCAAAAATGATTTTTGTCAAGACTTTTTAAACACAATAAATGGAGTTTGCAAATACTTGAAATAGGTCTTATCAAAGTATTTTATACAAGAGACAAAAATAATTTGAAAACACGTGCAATTTTGTGTGTTTGGGGAATTTGAGCTTCAACACTATATACTATCCTTTAACAAACTAACAAAAATAAAGTCTATATAGTAAGGTGTTTCTGAACTGCGTTGCCGAGCTAGAGCCTCTTCTCCTATGAAAGAGTCCTCTTGCGACATTAACCTTTCGATATGCTTTAAGCGCCAATAACCTTGCAACAAGCTTAAAACCATTAAGACTTATACAAACCTGAAATTCACTCTAAAATCTTTATTAGTACCACATAGCTTTTATATGTTTTGTTATCATCAAAACATGTATAAATGGAGAGTGTAACCTTTTGGGCTAACAATCTCCCCCTTTTTGATGATGACAAAACATATAAGCTATAACACAAGATATAAAAGGGAGGTAAAAACTCCCCCTCAAATAATGCTATATTAAACAAGTAATGCTATATGAAACAAGTATGAAACAAGTATAAAACAACAACTCATTATTTGAGAAAACAAAAACACCAAAATACTAAACAAAAACAAAACATATATGGTATAAAGGTAAACACTAAATATAAAAACACTAAACATATTTCTCCCCCTTTTTTGTCATACATTAAAAAGGGATATGATAGTAAGAAAACTTCCTTATTCAACAACATAAACATTTAGTTAACCACATATAAAAGAAAATCTATTGTAATCAAGTGGTTTAGTGAAAATATCGGCAAGTTGAAATTTCGAAAGAAACATAATCAATATCAATATTATCTTTCTCAAAATGATCTCTAAGGAAGTGATATCTAATCTCAATGTGCTTGGTCTTACTATGTTGATTTGCATTCTTAGTCATATGAATTGTACTAGTATTATCACAAAATATTTTAATATGGTCATAATGTAAATCATAATCAAGGAGAGTATGTTTCATCCAAAGGACTTGAGCACAACAAGCCCCCGCCGCAACATACTTCGCCTCGGCGGTTGAGAGGGCTACCGAATTTTTTTTCTTGGCAGACCATGAAACAAGACAATTACCAAGAAATTGACATATTCTACTAGTACTCTTCCTATCCACTCTACAACCCGCATAGTCAGCATCTGAAAAACTCGTCATTGAGAATTCTCCAGTCTTCGGATACCAAAGACCCATTCCAATAGTGCCCTTAATATAACGAAAATGCGTTTTACCGCAATTAAATGAGATTCTTTGGGACAAGATTGGAATCTAGTACAAAGACACACACTAAACATAATATCCGGCCTACTAGCCGTTAAATACAACAAACTACCAATCATGCTTCTATATAATTTTATGTCAACACACTTACCTTGGTCATCCTTATCAAGTTTGGTGGTAGTAGCAATGGGAGTGTTGCAAATTTTTGAGTCTTCAAGCCCAAATTTCTTGATAAGTTCCTTAGCACACTTGGCTTGACATATGAAGATCCCATCATGCATTTGCTTGATTTGTAGTCCAAAAAAATAGTTTAATTCACCCATCAATGACATCTCAAATTCACGTTGCATACATTGTTCAAACTCCTTGCAAAGTAATTCATTAGTAAAACCAAAGATTATATCATCAACATATATTTGTACTATAAAAATGTCACTACCAACATGCTTAGTAAATAATGTGGTGTCTACTTTGCCTTTAACAAAATCATTTGATAGAAGAAAACTAGAAAGCCTTTCATATCAAGCTCTTGGAGCTTGTTTTAAACCATATAATACTTTATCTAGTTTGAAAACAAAATTTCGATGTATATGATCCACAAAACCGGGGGGTTATTCAACATATACTTCCTTATCAATAAAACCATTTAAAAATGCACTTTTTACATCCATTTGAAAAGTTTAAAATTTTTATAGGAGGCATAAGCTAGTGTGATCCGTATGGCTTCTAAGCCGTGCTATGGGTGCAAAGGTCTCCTTAAAGTTGATTCCTTCAACTTGAGTGTAACCTTGAGCCACTAACCTAGCCTTATTTCTAACAACATTACCTGACTCATCCAACTTGTTCCTAAAAATCCACTTAGTACCAATTATTGGTCTATCATGCGGTCTAGGAACAAGATGCCAAACTTGGTTGCGCTCAAATTAATTGAGCTCTTCTTGCATAGCGAGCAACCAATATGAGTCACCCTCGGCTTCGAGGATGTTTTTGGGTTCAAAATGAGATATGAATGCATAATGTCCACACAAATCATGGAGTTTGGAGCGAGTGGTTACCCCCTTTGATACATCACCTATGATGAGATCTTTGGGATGATTTGAGGCGTATCTCCAATCTTTAGGAAGTGGTTGTGATGGTTCCACTTCATCCTTTTGAACTTCACCATTAGGTTCTTACTTGTCTTCTTGGATGGGTGAGTTCTTCAAGGATATTTTCTCCATGTCCTCACCTAAAGAGTCAATCACTATAACATTTTCAGCAATTGCATTAGATTCCTCAAATTTAACATGCATAGATTCTTCAATAGTAAGAGATGATTTAATGAACACCCTATAAGCTTTGCTAGTACTAGAATAGCCAACAAAGATTGCTTCATAAGCCTTAGCATCAAATTTACCCAAATTATCTTTGGTGTTCAAAACAAAACACTTGCATCCAAAAACTTTAAAGTATGAAACCTTTGGTTTTCTTAAATGATAAATTTCAAAATAAGTTTTGGAAGTATTTTTACACAAATAAATTCGGTTGGATATATAGCATGCGGTGTTTACAGCCTCGGCCCATAAGTATTGAGGGAGCCTATATTCACTTATCATAGTCCTAGCTATTTCTTAAAGAGTTCTATTCTTCCGTTCAACTACTCTATTTTGTTGTGGAGTTCTAGGACGAGACATTTCATGCTTAATTCCTTTTTCATCACAATAAGTCATGAAGAGTTGGTTAACAAACTCACCACCTCTATCACTTCTTATGCGTAAAATCGAAAATCCCTTTTCTTTTTCAACCTTTTTCAAAAATCTTGAAATGCGAACAAGTTTGATCTTTATGCTCCAAAAAGAAAACCCAAGTGAAATGAGAGAAATCATCGACTAAAACAAAAACATATCTATTTCCATTTAAGCTTTTAGTTTTAGTTGGTCGAAAAAGATCCATATGAATCAATTCTAATGGCCTAGATGTCATGATATCCTTGATTGGTTTGAAGGAACACTTGGTTTGTTTTTCAAGTTGGCACGCACCACAAATGCGGTCTTTTTCAAACTTCAACTAAGGAATACCCTTCACCAATTCATTAGAATTTATTCTAGCAAGATGATCAAAAGAAGTATGGCCTAATCTTCTATGCCATAACCATGAAATCTCATCAAAAGCATTTAAACATTTTGTAGTGCAATTCAAATTAAGCATATCAATAGTGTAGACTTTATTTTCACGAAATCCAGTGAGAATACATTCACTGGTTTTATTATCAAATAATTTGCAAGAAGATTCATCAAAAATAACTTTGAAACCACGATCACATAGTTGACTAATACTAAGTAAATTATTTTTAAGCCCATCAACAAGAACTATATTTTCAATTAAAGGAGATGCACCAATCTCAATGTGACCTATACCGATGATGGTGCCCTTGGAGTCATCTCCGAAGGTGACAGTGCCACCTTCAATGTACCTCAATAGGGTTGCGAAATTGTTGATGTCCCATGTCATATGCCTTGAGCAACCACTATCAAGATACCACCGCTCCTTACGTCTTGGAGTCTTGGTGTGTACCTATATCAAATAATTTAAAGCTTAATTTTGGTACCCATATTTTCTTGGGTCCTATGCGTTAGTGTTTCGAATCCAAACATGATTATTGGTACTATTTATATGATCATAACAAAATTTAGCTAAATGACCATTTCGGCCACAATAAGTACATTTATAAATTCTTTCATGTTTAAAAGCATAATGAGCATGTGGTTTATGAACATGTGATTTATGAGCATGAGATGTTTTTGCATGATTGATATGTGATGTGTTTGCATGATGAACATGTGGAGTTTTAGCATGAGATGTTTTATCATGTTTAGCATGAGGAGAATGCATGTGCTTCTTTGAAAATATTTCTTCTAATTTAGTACTGTTAAACGCAAATTCTTTTAAAATATTTCCCAAATCATTTATTCTAGTTTTTAACATAAAAAACTCATTTTCATCAATTTTAGGATATTTTGCTTTGCAAGCAACTCTATAGGCATCAAAATCTCTTTTTGTTGAAATAAGAGAAGAAGATAATTCATCCTTTTCTTTTGAATAAATAGCAATTTGATTTTTAAGCATTTCATTTTCCTTTTTAATTTTAAACAATCTTCCTATTTAGAATCAAAACTTTCTGAAAGTTCAATGAAAGCTTGTAATGACAATTCTTTACTTATTTCACTATCATCATCATGAGGTTCGGTAGTTACCTTAGGTGTGTTTGCCATGAAACACACATTGTGATTAGTATCTAATTTTGCATAATTTATACCTCATCTTCACATTTATTTGATAATAAATTCTGCTAATAATATCTTGCTTGCTTGATCCTAGGTTCATGGTGTGCAAATGAAGAAGAAGATCTAAATCACCATTTAATTGGTGATTAAAAGCCTATTATCATAGCCATTGACCTAGAGGAGCTGATTCGTCAAAACCAGGGGCCAGAAACCAGAAACTGGGAGCAGAATCTGACAGGGGACCAAAAGGACCGCGCGCGGCCACCAAGGGGAAGCGGAAGCGCGGCCCAAGCCGCGTTTCCGCGGCCATACGGCCACGGCGCGCGCGCCGCTTTGGGCCAGGGTCTGTCCCCTGGCCCCCTCTTCCCTGGTGCCTATAAATACCCCCTGGGGCTTTCAGAAGGAGATATGCGGTGTTTAGGGTAGTTTTTCATTCTATTTTGTAGTTTAGTTTAGGGTAGGTTAGTTCTTCTTCTTCCACATTGTATTTTCCATTTTGTAGATCTTATATTAGGGAGAGAGAGTGGTTCATGCTTGAATGCAAGAGTGCTTGTAATAGAATGTGACAATCTATGAAAGGTGCTCTCTTTACCTCTATATGTTTTCTTCTCTCTAATCTCTTTTACATGTGTAGCTAGTCTTTTCTCTCATGGTAACTAACTACTAACCACTAACTTGCTAACTTCTTTTATGATAATCCACATGAATCTAATAGCCTCGGTTTGGCCTTGCTCTTGCAAGAGCCATTGATGGCTCATGATGATGGATCTAACACTCTAACTTCCTAACCACTAACAAGCTAACTTTACTTTACTCCATGCTTACTTTTCTATAGTATTGATGGTTTAAGTGTAGCTTGCACTTGTTTGATGAGTTGGGTTGTGATGAGTTACATATGGGTCATGCTTTGAATCGCGCTTGAACCAAGGACTAGTGATGGCCAACGATACATGTGAGGCAACTATCACTAAGAGGTTAGCATGTTAGTGGAGTCATTAATAGTTAGTGCCATGAGTTTTCTTTCTTTTTCACTTTGTTTAGAAACATTCCAAAAATCATAAACATATTCTTTTCTATGTTTCCCACTTCTTTGTGTTTCATCGTACTTCTCTTTTCATTCTTTTCTTTCTTTTCTTTTCATTCTTTAAAACTTTGAAGAATCTTTAACAAACACGTGAATCAACCGGTAAAGCTTCTATCGCCTCCCATCCTTGTGGATTCGACTCATTTTAGCCTCTATGCTATAACGGAAGTATCGAGGAAGCCAAAGCACACACACTTTAAATATCCATTTCAAAACATACACTTTTTGTGCGCGGTTTTCCCACGATCAATTGACCGTGTCGACTTCATCTTCAGATTCACTTTCCGAGTCCCAAGTGGCTTTGTACACCTTCTTTTCAAACACCTTCTTTTACTTCAAGGAGGAAGATATCTTTTTCTTGAAATCTGGACAATCGGCCATGATGTGTCCGGGTTTCTGACAATTGTAACATATGATCTTTTTCTCCTCTTCCCTTCCCATCGCCTTCTATGGTTGAGCTTATTCTTGTGGTACATTCTTTTTATATTTCTCACAAGAAGAGATAGCTCTTCATCATCTTCTTCATCTTCCTCATCATCATAGTTGGTGGAGGTAGACTTGAAAACTATAGACTTTTTCTTTTGAGGCGCCACTTCTTCTCTAGCCTTTTTCTCCATTTCATGAGTCTTAAGATTTCTAATAAGACTTATGAGCTCCATCTCGTCTTTGTCATTCAATTCCTTCAAGGTGGTAGCTTTGATTTCCCATGATGAAGGGAGAGCACGAATCACCTTACGCAACTTTTGGTCGTTGCTGATTTCATCACCTAGAGAAGTAAGAGCATTTGTGATTTTAGTAAACTTAGTGATCATATCAGCAATAGATTCATTTTCTTGCATTTTAAACCTTTCATATTGGGAACGCAAGAGATCTATTTTATCTCTCTTGACTTGTGATGTTCCCTCATTAGTGACCAATAAGTGTTGCCAAATCTCATAGGCGGACTTGCAATGGATAACCAGTATTAAGTCATCCTCATTCAATGCTAATAGTAGGGCATTTTGAGCCTTCGAATTAGCCTCAAATTCCTTGAAAGTAAGATCAGACCAAGTGTTCTCCTCACTTTCGGGTTTACTAAAAGGCTTGGTTAAAGATTTAGCAACTAGGCTACCTAGAGATTGTAGAAAAATGTTCATCCTAACTTTTCATATAGGAAAGTTGAGTCCATCAAATTTGGGAGGGGTCTTAATGTTATCGGCCATCTTTACTAGTGTATGAATATATGAAAATAGTGATTAGCAATTTATAGGATCTCTCTAAGGATGTGAAGCCAAAAACTAGAGTCCTAGCTCTGATACCAATTGAAATCACCTAGAGGGGGTGAATAGGTGATTATGCTAATTAATGCACAAATTAAAAATGAGATGATGCAACGATCACTCAAAGCAAGATTAGAAGACGAATACCCCGTGAAGGGCTTTGAACTCCTTCCTCGTGATTCCTCTAAATAAGAGTTTGAGGTGCGCAATATAATCTTATTGTAAGAGTATAGATCGACAATATAAGAATGAATGAAAAGCAAGTAAATAACACAAGTAAACCAATCGCAAACACAGAGATTTGTTTCAAAGTTTGAGCACCCAGCTCTACGTCCCCGCCTTCACCCAGAAGGATTTTCGATCCACTAGAAATTTCACAAAGGATTACAACCACTAGGGAGTACCTAACTCCTCAATCACATTCCTCTAGTTCAGAGGTGGTGGAGCCACAAATACAATAATCACTTGGGGATCAAAAGACCACAAACTCTCTTTTGAAAAATTTTTCTTTATAAAACCCTAGAGAATAATGTATAGGATTGAAGCTCAAGGTTTGTAAGTGAAAAATAAAATAAAGTAGAAGAGAGTTTTGATTCAAAAAACTTCAGAGATTAAAGCACAAAAACTGAGAATAAAAACTTCTTTCAAGAATACTCAAGCTTTGATTTCTTTTGCAAATGTTGTTGTGTCTCTCCTCAACCCCATCCACCTCTATTTATAGGATATAAGTTGGGATTAAAGGGTAAACAATAATTTTGACTAATCAGGAAAAATAAGACCCAAAACCAGGCTTAAACCTCGTTTGGAGAATAAAAACACGTTTCAAAACATGTTTAAAAAACTAGCCGTTTGGCTGATAATTCACGGTCGACCGGTCGGTCGACCAGTTTTCAAAATCTTTTGACCGTTGGCAGACCCCAGTCGACCGCCCGGTCGACTGTCCCAAACAGAGAGTTGGGTGCAGTCAGTCGGTCGACCGCCCGATCGCCCGACATGGGGTCCGGTCAACCGCCCGGTCGACCGGATAACGTACACACATGCACGCATCCAACGGTCAGAACTGCGGTCGATCGCTCGGTCGACTGTTTTGACCTGTAATAGAGCCGGTCGACCGCAACAGGTCAAAACAGAATTTAAAGGGAAATGTTTTTGAAGATAAGTTTATTTTCAAAAATGATTTTTGTCAAGACTTTGTAAATACAAATAACGGAGTTTGGAAATACCTGAAATAGGTCTTATTAAAGTATTTTACACAAGAGACAAATAATTTGAAAACATGTGCAATTTTGTGTGTGTGGGGAATTTGAGCTTCAACATTATATACTATCCTTTAACAAACTAACAAAAATAAAGTCTATATCAGAAGGTGTCTCTGAACCGTGTTACCGAGCTAGAGCCTCCTCTCTTATGAAAGAGTCCTCTTGCGACATCAACCTTTCAATATTCTTTAAGCGCCAATAACCTTGCAACATGCTTAAAGCCATTAAGACTTGTACAAACCTGAAATTCACTCTAGAATCTTTATTAGTACCAAATAACTTTTATATGTTTTGTTATCATCTAAACATGTATAAATGGGGACTGTAACCTTTTGGGCCAATAAAAATAATCCCAAGGACTTAAGCACTCGAGCAAACAAGGCCACAAAACTAAGGATTTTTATTTAAAAAATGTATCCTTTTTAGGCGTGAATACTTATACATTATGAGGCACAAATACCCAGCTTAATCAGAGGATATATATATATTTTTTCTTTTTCTTTTTTTTTTTTTTATATATAAGACATAAGAATCTTTGTTTTTGAACCTTAAGTGTGCAGTGTGTAAAGTGTGCATATTTCATCAAGGTAAAGATCAAAACTAAATTACTTTTTTAAATTTTCTTCCTAACCCTAGAAATAAACCAAGTCATCTTATTTTGACTAAGTATAAGAAATCCTAATTATGACTCTCCTATTCCTTAAAATTTACTTAATTTCTTACAAAAAATACGTCAAATACTATTTTTTAAAAGTTTTTTCTTTTTCTTTTTTATCAATTTTTTTCTTTTAAACAATGTTAATCATGTCAGAACCCCCCCCCATACCTATCTCATGCATTGTCCCCAATGTATGAAAAAAAGTATAGATGCATGAAATAGAATATAAAAGAGGTAAAGTTACCGATACACTGGGTTGAAAAGACTCATAGCCGTTTCATTTACCAGCACCGATTCAAAACAAGGTTTAAGACATTTACCATTTGCCTTAAAGTCATTCCCATTCTTAGTGTCACTGATCTTTACAACACCGTGTGGAAACACGGACTTAACAACGAATGGCCCAGTCCATCTTGATTTTAGCTTTCTTGGAAAAAGATGAAGCTTAGAATTATAAAGTAAGACTTTTTATTCAGGGACAAATGCTTTTCTTATGATATGTTTATCATGAAAAATCTTAGCATTTTCATAAGCCTCATTTCTCAACTCCTCTAATTCGGAAATTTGTAACTTTCAAAGGTTATTGGCTTTGTTCAACTCGAAATTTAGCTGCTTTATTACCCATAAGGCCCGGTGCACTAACTCAACAGGTAGGCAGCAAGCCTTCTCAAAGACTAACCTATAAGGAGACATTCCTAAATTCATCTTGAAAGCGGTCCTATAGGCCTACAAGTCATCTACAAGTTTGGTGGATCAATCTTTCCAATTTTGATTAACAGTCTTCTCCAAAATAAGCTCGATTTGTCTATTAGAGACCTCTACCTGCCCACTGTTTTGAAGATGATAAGGTGTAGACAACATGTGAGTTATAGTATACTTTCGCATAAGAGCTTCAAAGGATCTATTGCAAAAGTGAGTACCATTATATTGATGATAGCACGAGGGGTTCCGAAGAAAATGTTCTCTTTCAAAAACTTTATGACAACTTTGTTATCATTAGTTTTACTTGGAATGGCTTCTACCCACTTGGACACATAGTCTACATCAACCAATATGTATTGGTTTCCAAGTGAATTAGGAAATGGACCCATAAAGTCGATGCCCCAAACATCAAGGAGTTCTATTTCTAGAAATTGGTTGAGGGGCATCATATCTTATTTTGAGATCCTTCCTACTATCTGGCATGTAGGGCATGTCTTATAAAATTCATAAGCATTTTTGAACAAAGTAAGCCAATAGAACCCATTTTGTTGCACCTTCTCAGCAATCTTGCGGGGACAAAAGTGTCCATCGCTTGCAAGTTCGTGATAGAAGGATAAAACACTCTTAATTTCTTCATCAGGAATGCATCTCCTAATAATTTGGTCAGAACAGTACTTAAAAAGATACGGTTTCTCACAATAAAATACCAAATTTGAGATAAGAACCAGTATATATCATTTTTAGACGAATGAGATGGAGTTTAGTTTATAACTAAGTAATTCACTATATCAGCAAACTAAAATTCCCTAAAGACGGCTAAGAGTTTTTCATCAGGAAAGTCATCATTTATGGGCAACTCGTTGCATGGAGAGTTTGAAATACGCGAGAGATGGTCCGCAATGATATTTTTTACGCCTTTCTTATCTCGAATCTTGAGATTGTATTCTTGAAGGAGGATCTAACGAATGAGTCGGGCCTTGGCATCCTTCTTCATCATAAGGTACCTTAGCGCAGAATGATCGATAAAAATTGTGGTTTTGGACCCTATTAGGTAGGGACAAAATTTCTCTAAAGCAGACAATACTGCCAAGAACTCCTTCTCGATTATAGTATAGTTCATTTGAGCATCTTTGAGAGTAGGAACTAGAGTAATAAATCATGTGTTGCTTGTTATCAATACGCTGCCCTAGGACAACGCCTATGGGAAAATTAGAAGAATCGTACACGATTTTGAATGACTTAGACCAATCCAGTGCAGATATGATTGGTACAAAAATAAGCACTTTCTTAAGCTTCTCCCAAGAATTTATAGATTCATCATCAAAAGTGAAGGACACATCCTTAGTTAAAAGATTAGTCAAGGGTCTAGCAACCTTGCTAAAATCCTTGATAAATTTTCGGTAGAAACCGGCGTGTCCTAAGAAGGATCGAATGTCCTTCACGCATTTGGGCATGATGAGCTTAGCAATAACCTCAATATTGACTCTATCCACTTCAATTCCTTTCTTAGAGATTTCATGACCCAAGACAATTTCATGTCTTACCATGAAGTGCCATTTCTCCCAGTTAAGTGTCAGATTTTTCACAGCACAATATTAGAGGACAAGTTCTAAATGGTAAAGACATTGAGTGAATGAATCTCTATAGATGGAGAAATCATCCATAAAGATTTCTAAGAATTGTTCTGCCATATCTGAGAAAGACTTAATATGCAACGTTGAAATATTGCTGGGGCATTGCACAAGTTGAAAGGCATTCGACGATAAGCAAATGTCCCAAATGAACATGTGAGAGTATTCTTTTCTTGGTCCTCAGGAGCAAAGGGAATCTGATTATACCCTAAGTAACCGTCCAAGAAACTGTAATACTCATGGCCAGCTAAACATTCAAGCATTTGATCAATGAAGGGAAACAGGAAATGGTCCACATGAGTTGCTGCATTGAGCTTCCTATAGTCAATGCAAACTCGAATTTTTATGGGAAGTTAAGTTTCGACCAACTCTTTGTTCTCGTTTTCTACCACGGTGATTAGTCTCTAAAACTGCATATTTCATACCACATCTTCACATTTATTTCATATTAAATTCTGCTAATAAACACCTCTCTTGCATGTTTCTAGGTCCATGGTGTGCAATGAAGAAGAAGACCCTAAATCACCATTTAATGGGTGATTGAAAGCCTAAAATATAGCCATTGACTTTGGAGAGCTGATTCATCAAAACTAGGGGCCCAAAACTCAAAATCGGGACATTCAACCGACAGGGGGACAAGAGATGACAGCGCAGCAGGTAGCGCCACACAGGCGGCCGCCCTATGGCCACAGAAACGCAGCTATAGCCGCGTTTTCGCGGCTCCCTTGTGGATCCGCGCGCCAAGATTTGACGTGCGGCTCCGTACAGTACCCTGGTTGCCCCTTTTGCCTATAAATACCCCTGGGGTTCTCCTTCAGCAGGATATGTAATATTTTAGGGTAGTTTCATCTCCATTTTATAGTTTAGAGTAGTTTAGGTTAGTGTTCTTCTTCTTCCTCTTTTTTATTTTCCATTTCTTGTAGATCTTGTAATTGGGAGAGAGAGTGGTACATGTTGGAAAGCAAGAGTGCTTGTAATAGAAGGTGACAATCTATGAAAGGTGCTCTCTTAACTTATCTTTGTTTTCTTCTCTAACACCTTTGACATGTTTATCTAATTTTCTCTCATGACAACTAACTACTAACCGCTAACTTGTTAACTTCTTACTTGATAATCCACATGAATCTAATAGCCTCTACTTCACCTTGCTCTTGCAAGAGCCATTGCTGGCTCATGATGATGGATCTAACACTCTAACATCTAAATCTCTAACAAGCTAATATTACTTTATTTCATGCTTGCACTTATTGGGTTTTGATGATTTAAGTGTAGGTTGCACTTGTTATTTGAATTTGAATGTGAAAGTAAACATATAAGCCATACTTTGTAACGCTCTTGAACTAAGGATTAGTGATGGCCAATGAAACATGAGAGGCAACTATCACTAAGAGATTAGGATGTTGGTGGAGCCATTAGAAGTTAGTAGCTATGAGTTTTTTTATCTTTTCACTTTGTTTTTGAAATATACTAAAAATCACAAATACCATTTCTTCTATGTTTCTCACTTCTTCGTGTTTCACCGTACTTCTCTTTTCATTCATTCTTTTCTTTTCTTTTGATTCTTTAAAACATTGAAGAACTTTTAACACACACGTGAACATTCCGATAAAACTTCTATTGCCTCCCGTCCTTGTGGATTTGACTCGTTTTGCCCTCTATGCTATAACGGAAGTATCGAGGAAGCCAAACCACACACACTTTAAATATCAATTTCAAAACATACACTTTTATGCGCGGTTTTTCCCTGATGACGCCGTTGCCAGGGATGGGAGCGGTTTGATTTGACATTTTTGTTAATTTTTCTTTTTTATTTTTTTGGTGTGCAGGTTAAATTTTTAGCATTGCAGAAGTCCACACTTGCTCTTATGTAGTTGGGTAAATTCTTTTATATTCTTATATTCTACTGCTAATTTTTGTTTATATTACCTGTATACTGTAAATAATTTTAAGAAGTAAAATATAGAAATTGGATGCTTTAAAACGGTTTAGACATTCGCATCTAGGCACATGTCAATTTTTATTCCAATATCCTATATTTTGTTCTTGTGTTGTTGTGATCTTGACGGAGGTGTACATATTGCATTGCATATAGTTAAGACAAACACTTTAGTGATTTACTCATTTTTTGTGTTCATTCTTATCTATATTGCACACTTGCACAAATTGGACTTAAGGGCAACACCCAATACAACATAAGGAGGGGAAGTCATTACCCTCCCTTAGCCCAAAAATCACCTCCCCACTCACACAACTCAAGCCTAAATAAAATTTGCTAGACGTTGGCCTCTAAGGACATATCGGACTCATTTAGGAGATTGACCTAAGGGGGAAGTCGTTAGAAATTGACTCTTATCAAATCGGTGTCTAAGGTTGGGGATTGAGAGGCGAATCCTCGAAAAACAGTGGTTTGGCATAATTAGGCCCATTGCTCCGGCACGGATACCTCCCACTGATCTTGCCCCTATCTGGCCTATTAACTTGTGGTCAGCTTCCGATAATATACCCCTCGTGGACAGTCTAACCAGTTAAGAGTTATCTAGGTCTAAGTCAACCCTAGCATAGGCTTGTTTTCTTTTTTTCCCCCTTTTATTTGTTTGTTTGTTTGTCTTTCTTCTTTGTAAATTGTGATATGGATTTCAACAACAATAATTTTTTCAATCATAATATGAATCCATATTTAACCCCGACCTCATTTGACTCGGATAGCTCTGACCCGACTATGTATAACATGAACCAACCATATATGCCGGATTGGGAATATCCGACTCAATATGACCCATTTCCCCTATCCTATGACTATCATTTTCAAAATAATTTTCACTCTTCACAGAGTTCATAGAGATTCACCTACCCTGAGTCCAATTTTCAACTATCTTCTTGATTGAGATAGAACCTGCACACAAATACAGAATTTTAAAATAGTAGTGCAAGGTGCTCAATTTTACTGCAATAGCAAGTGGCTATGCGGGTCGTGATCCACAAGGAGGGACTAGCCATGGAAGCTTTTTAGTAAGTCTTCTTTTAAGATACAAAGTATGGTTAAAGTTCTTCTTTAGTTCTTTAAAAGAAAAAGAGAAAAATTAAGTTAAAGTGAGTTAGGGAGAAAGTGGTAGATTGAGAAGGTGAGAAAATGAAAAATGGATTATATACAAAGAAATTGAAAAGGGTGATAAAAATGGTTGGAGATTGTGATATTGAAACTAAAGAATAAAAGAAAAGAAAGACAACCTAAAAATTACTTACCTCTTCAGTGCTCATATACCTTGTATCAGTTGCGACGACTTATCTTGTCTTTGAAGGCAATCAAGCATGGCGTATAGGATCTTCCCCATTCTCGATCTACACTACGAATAAAAGAGCAAACTATACTAGCAAGAGAAGGGTTGTTCATCACCATAGGCCATCAAGGGCACTTGCAACTGGCTAAGCAGTCTCGAGGCTATCGGATTCTCTTGAATTGCAACACATCAGAGGAAAGTAAAAGAAAATAAGAGTAAAGAAAAAAAAAAGAAACTTTGATTCGATTCAAATAACAATAAAAGAAGAGATCACTTACACTGGTGTCACCTGCAGTTCAAGCTTTCTCTCATTCCTCCATGAAAGTCGTCTCTCCTCTTAGTTACATAAAGAAAAGTAAAAATTACATAAAAGAACACTAAAAACCTAAGTTACGAACTACAAATTATCCTCAGTTCTATTCTCTGCGTGGTCGTCCCCATTTATAGTGAAAACCCTGCCTTTTATAGGCAAAAACCCAGAGGGGAGAGGTGTGAGAAGATAGGGGGAGCAAATGCTCCCCCTAACTCCCTAATAAAGCTGCGGAAATGCGGCTTTGGCCACGTTTTCGCGGCGAGGGTGCGGCCAGGTGGCCACACCCTATTGGTGGTGCTCCCCAGCTTCTTGATTTGTATTTATTTTCAGCTGGATTTACAGTTTAAGTCCAGGATTTTGCTTGACGAAATGGCCTTTGATCCTTGGCTTCAACTGATCGATTTGTAGGGATTTGTTCTAACTGATTTTCAACCGATCTGAACCGACCTGATCTGCCCTAATTTACTGAGTTCGAATTAATTCTGATTTAATTCAGAATTTGATGGGCTTTTGGGCTCATTTCTCTTCACTCTCCTTTAGGAATGGGCCTACAAATAAATTAAACATTTAATTAGGAAAAGCAGAGTTTATTCTATAATAAGTATAAGAATATGATAATAAATGTGCAATATTAGTGACCAATCACTTGTCCATAATTTTCATAATATTCACTCCCCGATTTTGATTCGTATACTCCTTTTCCTGAACCACTAATTGAAGAAAAATTATCATTGGAAATGAGTTTGGAAGAAGTGATAGAGGCCCAAAAATTATTTTAAAAAATTATTATTCTTATTATGTTAACAAAATTTTCAAAGTTCATGTAGTTCTTTTCTAGAACGACTCAAAGAAAAATCATTATTGGAAAAAACTATGAAATTCGTGCAAGAGACCGAGCGCATAATGCAAAATACGATTGACTTCCCATGTCCACCAAACGTTCATACGACTCACGAATCATGTCACTTTGAAAATCCAGCTTCAATTTCATCATGCCAACCTAAACTTGACCAACATCAAATTCTTGATAGTTTGGCAAGTTATCCATTTCCTAAAATTGAACTTGAAGATGAATGTGAATCTGAGCTTCAATTTAGCGATTCGAGTCCAATCCTTGAATCAAAATTGACTCCTATAGTGTTACCTAAAATAAGTAACGTTCTTGAGATTCTCATAATTTCTGAACTTGTATCGATCATTTCACCCATTCACATTCCTTCCCTGGACGAAAATCAATATTCAATTTCCTTACATCCTTTTGAACTTGCCCAAAATTTTGAGAACCATCTTGACATTTTAGCAAGTTATCATTTTTTTAAAATTGAACTTGAACCTGAATGTGATCCTGAACCTCATGTGAGTAATTCTATTTCACTTTTTGATTCAATAATGACCCCAGTATCTTTACCAGATTTTTTCTCTATTCTGGAGTCAACATTGAATCCTGTACCCGTACACATGAAATTGAATCGCAGATATTATCACACTTCATTGCTGGGGAAAGTGTGTGAACATTAATTCTTTGGTTTGGACCCCATTTTGAACCAATTTTGACTCTCATTGTTGACTCTCGACTTGATCTGAGTCAATTTTTCGAGTCGGTGTTGGTTTTTGTTCCTGTTCCATTTGAATTCAAATCAATCATCTCCCAATATCACACTTCATTGTTGGATAAGGATGTTAAAGAAAATGACTCAGTAATTATTTTTGAAAATTAGAAATTAGATGGAGATAAGTTTTTAAATAAGATCAATCAGTCAATCATTCTTTTACTGGGTCTCATTAGAGAGGTCACTGGTGGGTTTCTGCAAGATCCACGATATCTTGATTGGGTAGCAACGCTTGGCTCAGTCGACCACCACCGGAACCACCACCATGAGGCAATCTTTCTTCCCTCTCCATTTGTTTCATGTATATACACATTCACGATGCATTGAGGACAATGCATGAAATAAGTGTGAGGGAGGGTTTACTAACATAGGTAGTTTTAAATTTTCTTTCTTTTACACTTCTTTTTAGGAACTTTGTATCTTTTTTTTTTACAAAACTTTTTGAAATAAGAGAAATAGTTTTGATTTATTTTTAAGAAAATTAAGATTATCTTAGGAATTAGGAAGACCTAAAATTATGAATTTTTAAACAAAATCGAAATGATAGATCTCGTTTAAATTTTAGGATAAGAAAGTAAGATTGGAAAGATAATTTAATCTTGAATTTTTTGCCTTAGATTTATGCACTTCACACTTACATAATTTTTGAGATTGAAACAAAGACTGAAAATACCATTAAAAAATAGATATTTAAAAAAAATAAAGAAAAAATGATGATACTAAAAATTACTTATTTAAGTTGGGTAATTATGCCTCAAGAAGCATTATTATTCACACCTAAAATGGTGAAAAAAATAAAATAATCCCTTTTAGTTTTGTGACCTTATTTACTCGAGTCCTTAAGTCCGAGGGATGTTTTCTCATCTGGTGCCCTAAGATCATCTAGTTTGGGAGTCACCGGCTAAAGGCTCACTACCCGGGTAAATAAGAAAACCTAAGAAAACTAAGAAAAGAAAAAAGAGAAAAATAATATATATATATATATATATATAATAATATAAATAAATGACATGAAAGTTTGAGTCGATATCTCAAAAATCTTCATAGTTCACAAAATGCTTATTTTCTAAGAGTTTTATGAAAGATCAAAGAATCAATTAAATTTTAAATTCTTATATTTAATTTATAACAAGATTTTGCATTTTGATTTAGTTTAAGGAAGAACAATTTCTGGTTAATCTCTGACCTTGGATCACTTATATTTTCACAAAAATACTTCAACACTTTTCTCTATTTTCAAAATGTGTTTTCAAAGTACTAACATTTAATTTTTTTTTCTATGTGGATTTTTTGGGTGTAATACGCTAAAAACCCTTAGGAGATAAAACTCCTCCTCTAAGGGAAACTTAAAGGTTTAACGGGTTGTTGCACATGCTCAGTGCAATCGCGTCACCTGCGAAAGTGGTGTAATAATTTTTTTATTTTTTTGTTTTGCTCGGAACGAGCAAAAGATAAGTGTGGGGGTGTGATTAGTCTTTAAAACTGTATATTTCATACCACATCTTCATATTTATTTCATATTGAATTTTGCTAATAAACACCTCTCTTGTATGTTTCTAGATCCATGGTGTGCAATGAAGAAGAAGACCCTAAATCACCATTTAATGAGTGATTAAAGGCCTAAAATATAGCCATTAACTTTGGAGAGCTGATTCATCAAAACCAAGGGCCCAAACTCAAAACCGGGACATCCAGCCGACAGGGGGACAGGAGAGGACAGCGTAGCAGGCAGCGCCGCGTAGGTGGTCGCCCTATGGTCGCGTTTCCACGGCTCCCTTATGGAGCCGCGCGCCAAGATTTGACGCGTGGCTCCGTACAATACCCTAGTTTCCCCCTTTTGCCTATAAATACCCTTGGGGTTCTCTTTCAGCAGGATACGCAATGTTTTAGGGTAGTTTCATCTCCATTTTATAGTTTAGGGTAGTTTAGGTTTTCTTTCTCTTTTGTATTTTTCATTTCTTATAGATCTTGTAATAGGGAGAGAGTGGTACATGTTGGGAAGCAAGAGTGCTTGTAATAGAAAGTGACAATCTATGAAAAGTGCTCTCTTAACTTATCTTTGTTTTCTTCCCTAACTCCTTTTACATGTTTAGCTAATTTTCTTTCAGGCAACTAACTACTAACTGCTAACTTGCTAACTTCTTACTTGAAAATCCACATGAATCTAATAGCCTCTACTTGGCCTTGCTCTTGCAAGAGCCATTGATGGCTTATGATGATGGATCTAACACTCTAACATCTAAATATCTAACAAGCTAACATTAATTTATTTCATGCTTTCTCTTATTGGGTTTTGATGATTTAAGTGTGTTTGCACTTGTTGGTTGAATTTAGATTTGAAAGTTAACATATGAGCCATGCTTTGTAACGCTCTTGAACTAAGGACTAGTGAGGGCCAGTGATACATGTGAGGCAACTATCACTAAGAGGTTAGCATGTTGGTGGAATCATTAGTAGTTAGTAGCCATGAGTTTTGTTTATCTTTTTACTTTGTTTTCGAAATATACCAAAAACCACAAATACCATTTCTTCTATGTTTCCCACTTCTTTGTGTTTCACAGTACTTCTCTTTTCATTCATTCATTTCTTTTCTTTTGATTCTTTAAAACATTGAAGAACTTTTAACACACATGTGAACATTCTGGTAAAGCTTCTATCGCCTTCTGTCCTTATGGATTCGACTCGTTTTAGCTTCTATGCTATAACAGAAGTATCGAGGAAGCCAAAGCACACACACTTTAAATATCAATTTCAAAATATACACTTTTGTACGCAGTTTCCCCCCGATCACACGGTGAAACCGGCTTTCTTTGGAACTGTATGGATAGGACTGACCCATTGGCTATCAGAAATGGGATAGATTATCCCATTGTCTAAGAATTTCACAATTTCAGCATGAACAGCCTCTTGCATTATAGGGTTTAACCTACACTGCGGGTCTCTTTTCAGTGTCGCTTCTTCATTGAGATGAATGTGATGTTGAACTATGGCTGGACTCAATCCCTTTATGTTGGTCATAGTCCAACTAATAGCTTCCTTATATTTTCTCAGAATTGTTTTAAGATTCTCTTCTTGCCTGTCATTTAAATGGGAGGCTATTATAACAGGAAAGTCTCTTGTTCGCCTAGATAGACGTGCTTGAGATGCGGTGGTAAGGCTTTCAATTCTAAAAAAGGGAAAGGCTTACTGGAAGGAGTCAAATTTATTGGCTCCACATTTGCTGAAATAGGGTTCGAGGCCCAATTCACAGCAGATTCGACAACCTGATCAAGGTTAAAGTCTTCAGACTCTAACTCGAAGTCATAATCAGTTTCTAATTCCAATTCTTCTCCATGTTCACTTGTCAAATTCTCAATAAGGTTGACTTCAAATGTTTGATCCTCAATATCATGGGGTTGCTTTCCTAGGTTGAAGACATTGACTTTTCTAGTCAGTCCCTAAAGATTAACCTCATGGACCCATTCCTACAATTTAATAGCGTTGGCAGTAGAAAAGAATGAACACCCTAAGATAACAGGAGTTTGAGCCCTAGGATTGGATAGAGATTGTGTCTCAAGAACTATGAATCAACGGGGTAGATAAACTCCCCAACCTAGATAAGGACATCATTAATTTTCCTTTGGAACTTTCACTGAATGGTCAGCCAGTTGGATAGTGATCGAGTTGGACTAAGATCGCCCAACCCGAATCGTTGATAAACTAAGAAGGGGAGCAAGTTAATACTTCTTCCCAAGTCAATAAGTGCACGACTAATCTCGACTTGTCCTATAGTGCAAGCAATAATAGGACAATCTAGATCCTTATACTTGACAGGGATTGGACCCAACAGTAGCTCACTAATATTAATGGCTAAGAAGACTTTCTTAAAAACATTAGTCTTTCTCTTTATGGTGCACATGGCCTTAAAATTTTTTGCATAAAATAGAACTTGTTGAATAGTATCAAGAAGTGGCATAGTTATCTTCACTTGATTGAAGATCTCAATTATCTTATCCATGTGTGGATTCTACTTATTGTTTTTTAGCCTATTAGGAAATGGTACTATAGGCTTGTGCACCTGACTGGTTGACTTATCCGTTTCAGATTCGTCAGATTTGGAAATATTGAGATTAGATGAGGTAGAGGCTTGTGTGTGGTTATGCTGAATGAAATTTAATGTGTTGACACTTTATTATCAACTTTCTTCCCGATCACAATGTATGAATAACATTACATTGATTCAATGACTGATTCTCAGCCAAATGGGCTTGTTGAGAATTCTTAGGATTTGTTACTGGCTGACTGAGCAAGGTACCCTTTAGCCTCTCATTCTATAGATTTGCTAATTGACTCATTTGAACCTCTAGCCTTTGTATTGTTTGCATGAGGGAATCTTAGTTCTTCATGTACCTTTTCATTTTTCTCTTAAAATTAGTCATTCTCCTCTCAAGTTGAGGATCCTGGAAGGAAGATTGTGGAGCTTGGTTAGGAAAATTTTGTTGATAATTTGAAAAATTGGGCGGATGGTTGGAAGAATTGTGATGATAATTTGAAAAGTTGGGTTCATGATTGGAAGAATTATTGGAATGATGGAAGTGGTTTGAATGGTTTGACCATGAGTGGTCATTCGTGTTTTGGCTCCATAAGAAATTTAGGTGATTTCTCTAGTCAGGATTGTACATTTATTCATAAGAATTATTGTTGGGCCTTGAAAAGGCTGCATTCATTGGTTCAGGAAATTATTGCTGACTTGGAACACAAGACACTGCTCAAACATATGATTAATGGGGCTTGACAGTAAGTACAACCCGGAATTAAAAATTGATTTGGGCTGACTTGGTTGACTGGACTTGGTTTCTTAGTTTCTAAACCTTCCAGTCTTCTTACTAGGTTTGCTATTCTAGCCTCAGCAGCTATGGATGATTCAATTGAATGGAGATCTTCTTTTGAAGAGATGGAGTTTAAATTCCTAGAGTTTTCATTTGTTGGTCCCATTAGGTGATCTTTTCAGCTAGATTCTCATATAAATCCCATTCTTCATTCTCATCCTTTTACAAGAATCCCCCTTGGCACATGATTTCTAAGAGGGTCTTGGTTGAGTAGTCTAAACCGTCATAAAAAATTAACATTGTCACCATTTCTCTATTCTATGATGAGAATATTAGACAAGGAGGTCTTTGAAGCGTTCAAAGTACCTCCAAAATAGTTCACTAGGTTCTTACTTGAACTGCATGATGTTCTTCCTAATGAGAGTAGTCTTATGAATTGGATAGAACTTCTAAGACCTTGATGAAACCATCCCATGATGTGATAGAGTCAGCCGCTAAGTTGTAAGTCATTTCTTGGCTAAGTCCTTAAGAGTAAATGGGACAAATCTCAACATAATAGCATCATCTACAAGGTGTGAGATTTTCATCATTAAGTATACTTTCTCAAATTCTCTTATGAAGAAATAAGCATTTTTGGACTCTAAGCCATAAAACTTAGGGCTTGTGTTGATGAACTGAGGCTTGAGCTTAAAGTTATGTTCATCAACCGATGAAAGTTGGATGCTAGATGGAAGGGTGGTTCTAATGGGATAGAACATATCCTGCAAAGATATCGATTGAGCCATAACCGGATCTGATTTCTGTAAATCGTAGGTGGTGATGTGTTTCTAATTAACCTAGATGAATTTAGGTCTCTTGACCACACTTGCATACACAAACACTACAACAAGCAAGTTCACCAATAGTCAACAAGAAAAAGCAACCAAACCTACTCTAAAGTAACCTTGACCTAGACAACTCCTAACTGGTTGATTGCCCACAGGAGGTATAATGCAGACTTTGATCAAAAGCTAATCAGCCAGGTCATGGCAAGATTGGTGGGAGGTATGCGTGCAAAAACGACAGGCCTAATTAAGCGAAACCACTAGCTTTTAGGGTTTCGCCCCTCAATCTCTGTCCTTGAATATTGAATTTGGCAGGAGTCAAATTCTAACACCTTTCCCCTTAGGATAATCTTCTAATGAGTTTGAAATGTCTCTAAGGCCAACATCTATTAAATTTTAAGTTAGGCTTAGGTTGTGCGTGCTTGGAGATGATTTGTGGGCTAAGAAAGGGTAATGACTTTCCCACCTTATCTTGTTTTGGGTTTTGCTCTTAAAACAGATTGTCCAAGTGCGCAAGTATAAAGCAGTAGTAACAATCAAAGAAAGTAAATCACCCAAGAATATTCCTATGCTAGATGCTATGCAAACGTACCTTGTCTTTAGCTTTCTTCAGTAGTAATTGTAAAAGAAACATAATTAAACAAATGCCTAGAATGCAAGTCTTAACATTTTTTAAAACAATTGGCAATCAATCAGATTACTGTTGGATTACAAACAGGGTATGGGGAAATCAGATATAGCAGAATTAATAAAAAAACTATATTTTTGCAAAGCAATATGTCCTGCAAAAAAGAGTTTTTAGTAGTCCAAAAATAATTTCAAACTTTTGCGCTGCAATTTATTGAAATTTTATTTCCTACTTTCTAAAGGAGGGGTACAGAACAGTATGTCTTCCCCTGCAATGCTTAAGCGCTAAATCTGATTTCTTGATGGCCTGAAACAAGACACCAAACTTGTTAAAAAACAATTACACCGTTCCCTCCCCGGCAACGACGCCAAAAATTAATTGCAAGTAAATGAGTGAGAATTACCATGTAGCTTTGGGCTAATGGGTCGTGTCCACGAGGAGGAATGCGATGAAAGCGTTTCGATATATTATTTTAAAAAGCAAAGAATGGTGTTGATGTTTTTTTTAATGTGAAAAGAGAATGAAAAATAGAGAGATAATTTAAAGAAAACTTGAATCTAGGGAAAGAGTTTGGAGAAAATGATCTTTAAAAGTCTTTGATAGTGATGGTGTTTGTTTGTTTTTAATAAAGAGAATCCGGGCTCACTAATCTTTACTCAACTCTAGATTCTTTTCTTGAAAAGTTCGAGTGCCTCAATGAGATCATAGGCCAAAAAGTTTAGCCTTGCATTTAAAAGAGATCAAGTAAAATGCATAAGATGGTTTATTTTAGAAATCAAACTTTAGTTTTTAAAATCTTTCTTTGAATTGAATGTTAAACCATCAAAACAATAAAGCAAGCATGGAATAAAAATAAGTTCTTTTTAATAATAAATTTCAAAATTAAGTTCAAAATCCAATCCCATCGTTAAGTGCTTTCAAGAACACTCACAATAAGCAAGGCTTAGTTTTAGGCATTCATATGATTCAGTTGGGTCTTTTCATTAATATCGATCAAGAATCAATACTAGAGAGGAGAGATTAGTGAGCCCAGAAAGAAGAGATTTAGCTACTCATTACAAAAAAAAAGAAAATATTAAATTAAAATTCAACATGCCCGTGAGTTGGAGAAGAAAAAAGTCCGTCGAATCTTTATTGGTGTCACTTCAATTTCAGATTACAATTACTCTTTCTCTCTCACTTTATTTCTGAACTGAACTACAAATTAAAAACTAAGATACAATTTCTCATAAACTATCTAACAATAAACCTAAACCCTAAAAATAAAGAGAAAAACTTAAACTAGTCTTCGGTCCCTTCTTCTCTATAAAATGCAGTATTTATAGGGAAAAACCATATGGGGGAGAGCGTACGAAGATAGGGGGAGAAAATGCTCCCCCAGATTTGACAAGATAGCCATGAAAATGCAGCTTTGGCCGCATTTTTACAGCTTGGGTTTGGCCAGGTAGCCACACCCAAGAGCTGCAAGTTCCTGCTTTGACGATTTGGCTTTATCTTGGATAGATTTTCAGTTTGGTTCCTGGATTTTGACGTAACCTCCTTTGAACTTTCACTTTAGCCAATTGATTTGTGAAGATCTTATTTTAACCGCTTGTTCAACTGATTTTATCTTCCCCGATTTGTTCTGATTGCTCTAATCTGCCCTGATCTTTGATTTGAATTAATTCTGAATTAAATCAGAATTTTGATGGGCTTTTGAGCTTGTATTCCTTCCCTCTCCTTTAGTAATAGGCCTACAATTTATAAAGAAGAATATAAGACTTAATAGATGATTTATTAGACAATAATTATGAGAATGTGACATTATATATGCAATATATGTGACCAATCAATCTGTTATAATCACTGTATCACAGAATAACTTAATTCTATAATAATAACAATCAATTTTGTCTGTTATTGTAATCATTTTCTTCCACTACCTATACAACTAGAAGCCCATATCGGAGTCTGCACTCCAGTAAGACTCAATTTGAACTTCGATATGCGGATACCGTTATCTGGATGAGGAAATGACTCAATAATATCCGTTCCTGACTTTATTATTGTTTGTAATTTAAGTTATATCTGGTGCAAGGTAATATGTCAGAACTCAGTCATACAGGTATAGCTCAGTGTCCAAGAATAACAGGAGCACAAGAATAGAAACACCCCAAGTGGTAAGTAAGGTACTATGTATCAATAATAATAATAGTAATAGTAATAATAATAATAACAATCAGTATTATTTGTTATTCTAATCTTTTCCCACCAATGTCCCATACCACTGGTAGCTCACATTGGAGCCCGTACTTTCACTAGAACTTATCAGAATTCTTGTATGCGGATACCATTATTCGAACAGAGGAGCGATTGAATAATATACG
The DNA here is from genome assembly GCA_038442645.1 of Agave tequilana. Lineage (NCBI taxonomy): Eukaryota > Viridiplantae > Streptophyta > Magnoliopsida > Asparagales > Asparagaceae > Agave > Agave tequilana. The sequence continues at coordinate 49,086 of JAVJIF010016328.1, forward strand.
TTCCTAACATTATTACTGTGAGGATATTAAGTGCATCATGTATCGTGTAATGTGTCAAGTGCTAGGTCAGGAGGGCTTGTGTACCTGAACATGATGTTGTGAACCCAAGAGGTAACCCCCACATACTTTAGAGGCACCACTACCACGTGTGTGGTGTGATACTTAGCTCCATGTGGTACTTAGCTCCACACACTATGTGTGTACCAGTAACAGAAGTATTGAGGATACTGTTTGTGGACCCTAGAGGTACCCCCGCAGACCTTAGAGGTACCCCCACCACGTGTGTGGTGTGATACTTAACTCCATTCACTGTTCCTTCATGTTTGAGTAACAAAAATGTTCAGTGACATAATATAGGAATTAAGTAATGAGGCACGTGTTGTTACCATATCTGCCATTACGGTATTAAGTCAGTGTCAAAGCATCACGTCAAGTGTATCAGCATCAAGTATCAGGTGTCGATGTAAATATCGAGTATCAAGTATCACGTGTCTATATCAAATAACCAGCATCTAATGTCAGTGTCAAGTATCCAGTGTTCGATGTCAGTATCAGGTTAAGTTAGAGTATCAGGTGTAATATTCAACTCAGTAACTACCAGAGCATATCAATACCCAATATCAGGTATCATGTGCTAAGCAAATCATGTAACATGATTCAGGAACAAATCATATCAAATATTTTAAATTCTTCACGACCATTAGTATAATATATATAATATAAAATAGTAACACATCCGAGTGTACAAACAAGCGGAGCTAAGCAACACTGGGGCAAGGTCAGCGAGTAGTGTTCATCACTAAAGCACTCGAAGAGAATACAACATGAAAATGACTCGAGCGTTGAAATTCTATTCTATCATCCGGTAGAGTTTCGCTCGGACAAGTCTAGTGATAAAACATGGAGCGCTAAGTTTGCCTACTAGGTAGAGCATATAGAAAGTTCAGAGGACTTTAATAAATCTCAGAGAGGTTAAACCCAAAGACTGTAGTATAGAACCGCAGAATAATTATGGCCGGAGGCTGAATATTGGAAATAGGTATCTGCACAAACATTAGTACCAAACAAACACACATAAATAATAATAAGCCATAGCAGATCCATTAGGATTGAGTGGGCGAACCACTCTGCTAAGGTACCACGAAATCCAGAGAGTACAAAACCAGTTCCTAATGGATAGCCCATAGGTGGTCTCTCAGACGACGCAATCCCAAAGGATAGTTCGTCTGAGGGCTTTGGCCCACAGTAACTGTAACCTGGCAAACCATCTCGCCAACCTACCACTAAACCCAAAAGATATAAGGCACATTGCCTATTGGATAGCCTGCAGAGTGGTCTCTTAGACAATGCTACCCAAAAGGAAAGTTTACCCGAGGGCATTAGCCAGAGTACCTGCAACCTACGCCCCGGTTAATCCAAATACCTGCACCACCGTTAGCCCCAGAAATATATAAAATAAAGATAAATCACAATAATTATAACTAACATCCCTACTAGTTCAATTACATAAAACATCAATACAAATACAAATCTGCAACCACAACAATTACACAAATTTTGATAAAATACAATATTCACCCGTCGAAGCAGGGAAACACACAAGTAAAGCGAGAATACTTGCTACAAGGGAAAATAGCACTCACACATAGAGAAAATACTTGCCTAAACTACTCGGGCATAGCTACAGTCACCGGAGAAATAGCGGGTATGAAGGAGAGAGAAAGTATAGAGAGAAAGAAATTAAAGAGAGAGACTTAAAGAGAAAGGGAGAACATTGTGAGAGAGAAAAAGAGAATTAGAGAGAGAAAATAAATAGGGAGAGAAAAAAAGAATAAGTTAGAGAGACAGAGAGAGAAGGAAAAAAAAGGGAAAAGAAAGAAAGAAAAGAGAGAAAATAGAGAAAAAGAAAGAAAAATAAAGAGAGAAAGAGAGAGAAGAGTAGGGGAAGGAGAGGAGAGGGGGCCTGGCAGGAGGCTGGCCAGGGCAGTGCCGGCAGCCAAAGGGGACGGCTGTGGTTGAGGCCCCAAGTATAGGAAGGAGGAGGTGGAGATGGGAGGTGTTGATGGTGGTGCTGTTAGTGATTAAAGGACCAGATTCAAAAAGATAGAAGTGGTGTTGGCCCAAAGTCCCTTCACCTTAGTTTTGATAATGACTAACTTATGAAGGTTAGTTTGCTAATGATCTTGTGTTTAATAAGTTTCAGATATTGATCAAGACCTTAGTATGTGATTAGCTTCAACAAAGAATTCAAAGTCTAGTTGGAAGCTAACACGTGTTGATTCAAGAGTTTAAGCGTCAAGATCGCATCTAATACTCTGATGGAGTCAAGCTCATTTGGATCAAGTTTGGATTGAGTCATCTTGGCGATGAAGATCGAAAAGAAGACTTGTATCTAAATTTGTTTAGTTTATTATTTTAGATCTTGTGTAAGGATAGATTAGTCTTGATATGCTTAGGTATATAGAAACACATAAGTTTAAAAGTTTATTAGTTTCAGTTTAACTGGTTTTTTATTTTCAAGAATATACATATATAGTTTTCATGAATAAATAGAATCATGACAAGTTTACATGATTTTATGTATGTTGGATTTCTTAAGTATACACTGATGATTCATAATGCTTAAAAACTTATTTTGATGATTCTAGTTCATGATTATCAAGTTTTGTTTTTAACAAAAACTTAGTTTTGGATTAATGTCAAAAACATAGATATATCTTTTATATGTGTATTGGATTCTATCCATACACACTATACTTGAAATGTGTTTAAATATCATGCTTTTGTTTTTGTGCTAGTTTATAGAAAAATCAGTTTTCTATTTATAAGTTAATTTTTAGAAAATACAGTTTTTGTATAAAGCCAATATTTCTATACCTCAAAAATAGTTCAAATATTTTGTAATATGTGTTGATTTTTGGTCACACATATTTGTACTTCAAATAGTTATAAAAACTTATTTTTGTGAATTTTATGTGATTTTATGGGATTTTATAAGAATTTATCACGTTAGATTTCATATCCCATAACCCAATCCTGAGCCTGCTGGCGGTCGACCGATCGGTCGACCGAACCAGAGCTCGGTCGACCGGTCGGTCGACTGATGTGCGCAAGGACGTGCGCAAGGCAAGGGCCAGCCCAAGTGGCTGGTCGACCGTACGATCGATCGACTGGCACTACCCAAGTTTTGGGTAGGCCTAGTCGACCAGGCGGTCGATCGACAAGGCAATTTGTCTTGGGCCGGTCGACTGGGCGGTCGCCGATAGTGCCAAACGGTCAGACATTTGACCATTGGCCAATCGACCGGGCAGTTGACAGACAGCCCTAGTATTTTCCTAACCCTATATAAAGGGGTTTTGGGGGCTGTTTTCATTAAGATTTTTCAAGAGAGTTTTTATTAGTTTTCTAGTGCCTTCTTGCCCATTTTCTTAAGTGTTTTAAAATAAGTTTTCAAGCTTAAATTTCATTTTTATTTACTTTCAAAGTGTTGGAAAAATTAAAGAGAAAAGTCTTTGGGAAATTTGTTTTGTGCTTTATTTTTCATATCTATCTAGAGTTTTTTTTCAAGCGTTTTTCTTTGTGATTTTCTTTTCCAAACACTTTGTTTTCTTACACTTGAGCTATCAATTAAAAAATAAATCTTTAGGGACTTTGTTTTGTAAGAAAAATAGTTTGTGATGTTTCAAGATCACTAAAAGTTGTTTGTGATCATTGATAAAATTCACGGCCTAAATATTGCGTAAATTAATTAGAGACTTGACATGTTCTTTATTCAGTGATAAATTGAATGAGTATATAATTTTTACTATTTATTATAATTTTGGTTAGTTAATATTTTCAAATAATTCAATTTCTGAATTTTAGCAAGCATTTAAAAATGCACTTTCATGATAAAATACATGCATAAACTAATAAATTGATGTATAATGTTTACATATTACTAAATTATGAATTTTATATTTTTTGTGCTATTTAGAAATTTATTGGCAATTTTTAAATAAACGATCATTAAATAATAATTACAAAGAATATTTAATTTCATGTTATTCAAAGTTATATTACACTCAAAATAATTTTACAGAGCCCCAAATTGAGTTTGTGATTTTCTATTCTGAAATTTTCTGAGTTTATTTAAAATTTTTCTGAATTAAAATAAACTTAAAAATCAATAAAAAGCTTAATCTGTCTGTTTGCTTCAGTAATGGGTCTACTAAAGGAATGATTTTGGGTCTGGGTCTGCTACAGTAAATTTTTTGTATTTTTTTCCTTTTTTTCTTTTTTTCTTTTTTTCTTTTTTCTCTTTTTCTTTTCTGTAATTTTTTTTATTTTGGGCAGGTACCCGGGTCTATAAAACAGACCCAGGAGTACCTTGGCCAGACCTAGCCCTGGCCGGGTCTGGCCTGGCCTGGCTAGGCCGCCTCTCAGTCTGGCCTAGCCAAAAGCAGCAATTGCTACTCTCAGCCAGAGCTTGGCCGAGGCAGCAGGACCCTTTTTTTATTGATTTAGTTATTTATTTATTTATTTATTTATTTTTTCCTTTTCTTAACTCAGTTAAATTCCTATTTAATTCAGAAAAATTTCTAAAAATTTTTAAAAATAGCAATTATTATTTTAAACATTACTGATAAATCGAATTCATGAAATTCAATACCGATTGCAAATTAAAAATTTGAAAGTCGTATAGCGACACAGATGGGTCACGAATTTTGAGAATCTTCAATTAATTTAGAAAATTTTTGAAAATATAAAAAAAATCTAAAATATTAGAAAATTTTATTAGAGTTAAAGTAGACTTAGTTTAGGCTATCAAAACAGATATTTATACCATACCGACCATCAGTAGAAAATATCGATGACTGGAACCGAGGGTTACAATCCAACCCACCTAATAAAAAGAATTTCGTCCTCAAAATTCAAAAGTAAATAAGGGGAAAGTATTCTAAGCTATAAGATAATGAATAGATAGGTAGAAGTAAGATAAGTTACCTAAGAAGAGATGAGGATATTTAGCCCTGATCTCATCTTCCCGCTCCTAGGTGGAATCCCCAGGAGAGTTTGGATCCCAAGATACCAGTACCGGGGAATAGTCTTGTTCTTCAGAACCTTCTCCTTCTTGTTGATGATGAGGATTGGCTGAACCTCATAGGATAGATCGCGGTTCAGTCTCAGTTCTAAATAATCCAGAATATGTTGGTCGTCCCTAATGTACTTCCTTAATTGAGAGATGTGGAATACGTCATGAACACTATCTAGCACTGGAGGCAAGGCTACTCAGTATGCTACTTCTCTTACTCGCTCTATGATGTCAAAAGGTTCAATGTATCGGGACTCAGCTTTCCACTGTAGTCGAACCTATTTACCCCTCGAGTTGGTGAGATCTTAAGAAATACATGGTCACCTACTACAAACTCTAAGGGTCTTCTCTTGGCATCGGCCCACTTTTTCTAACGATCTTGAGCCGCTTTCAGCTATTTCTTGATCTTGGCCACCTTCTCTACTATTTGCAAAATCAGATCTAGGCCGAGCATCTTTCTTTCACCAATGTCATTCTAGCACACAGGAGATTTGCACTTTCTCCCATAGAGTGCATAATATAGGGCCATCTGAACACTAGCCTGATAGCTGTTGTTGTAGGAGAACTCCACTAAATGCAGATGGTCATCCCATGATCTCTTAAAGTCTAGTATACAGGCTCTAAGCATATTCTCTAGAATTTGAATGGTTCTTTCTGATTGGCCATCAGTCTGAAGATGGAATGTCGTGCTGAACTTTCACTTGCTGCCTAAGCCCCTCTGAAGACTATTCCAAAGATGCGACACAAATCTAGTGTCTCTATCATACATTTTGACTATTTCCTGTATGTACTTCTCTGCCAGTGTTTCTGTGGACTGTCCGACTCTAAAGGTATAAAGTGAGCACTCTTAGTGAGTCGCTTCATGATCACCCATATAGCATTGTTCCCTCTAGACTCCTAGAAAGGCCTACAACAAAGTCCATGGTGATATTCTCCCACTTCCATTTGGGAATAGGGAGTGGTTGAAGTAGCTCGAACGTCCTCTGGTGTTCCATCTTGACTTGTTGGCATATAAGGCAACGGGCTACGAATCGAGCTATCTCTCTCTTCATCTCATGCCACCAAAAGTGTTACTTGAGGTCTCTGTACATTTTAGGACTTCCAGGGTGTACCGAATAAGGTGAACTGTGAGTTTCAGAAAGCAACTCCCTTCGAAATTTCCCATATGGTACATAGAGTCTGCGTCCGAACTGAAGTGAACCATCTGCATGGATGACTATATCCTGCCATAGTTCAGCTTCCACTTCCTCTCTGATCTTCAGCAACTTAGGTTCTTCCTTCTGAACCTCCTTGATTATCTCGATCAGAGATGGTTGAGTCACCAAGGTTATGAGTCTTCCAATATCTCCAAGTAGAATGATCTCCAATTTTAGCCTAAGGATCTCTTCCTGCATCTCCTTCTACTGAGTCATCATTATGAAAGAGGGCTTCTTACAAAGAGCATCAGGAACTACAGTCACCTTCCTGGGGTGGTATTGCAAATCTAGATTATAGTCTGCCATGAGCTCTAACCAGCTCCTCTGGCACATGTTGAGCTCCTTCTGATAAAAATGTATTTGAGACTATTATAATCTGTGAATATCTCCACACGCTTCCTAAGAAGATAGTGTCTCCAGACCTTAAGGGCGAAGATGACTGCCGCCAGTTCCTGATCATGGGTTAGGCAATTCCTCTCATGGGGCTTCAGGTGTCTTGAAAAGAATGATATCACTCTATCTTATTGCATCAACACACAGCCCAGGCTGAGCCCTGAAGCATCGCTATGTATCATCATTCCCCCAGATCCATCTGGAATTGCTAGAACTAGTTATATTATCAATCGATCCTTCAGTTCCTCAAATGCTAACTGGCATTCCTCAGTCCATGATACTTCACTTTCTTTCTAGTGAGCTTAGTTAGAGGCTCGGCGATCCTGGAGAAATTTTGGACAAACCGACGATAGTAGCCAGCCAATCTAAGAAAACTTCTCACTTCCGTGACAGACTTAGTGATTGGCCAATCTCTGATAGCTTCTATTTTAGCTGGATTCACCAAGATTCCATCCCCAGATATGATGTGCCTGAGAAATGAGACATGGTCTAGCAAAAAAAAGCATTTACTAAGTTTTGCATATAACTTCTCTTATCTTAGAGTTTGCAGGACATTCCTCAAGTGTTCAGCGTGCTCCTCTTTGGTCTTGGAATAAATCAGGATATCAATAATGAAGACAATGATAAATTGATCTAAGTATGGATCAAATACGCGATTCATCAAGTTCATGAATATCGCAAGAGCATTGGTGACTCTGAATGGCATGACAAGGAACTCGAAATGTCCATATCACGTTTGAAAAGCAGTCTTAGGCACATCCTCAACTTTCACCCGCACTTAGTGATAACGAGAATGGAGAACTAGCTTAGAGAATACTATGGCTCTCCCAGTTGATCAAAGAGATCATCAATCCGGGGTAAGGGATACTTATTCTTAACTGTGACTTGGTTCAGCTCCCGGTAATCAATGCATCGTCACTGGTTATCATTCTTCTTCTTGACTACAAGGACCAAAGCACTCTAGGGTAAACCACTCGGTCAGATTAACCAATTATCAAGCAATTCTTGAATCTGCTTCTTCAGCTTCGCTAGTTCTATCGAAGCCACGCGGTACGGCGCCTAGGAAATAGGGGTTGTTCCAAGAAAGACTTTGATACTAAATTTAATCTCTCAAACAGGGGGTAGTCCAGGGAAATCCTCAAGAAAGATGTTAAGAAATTCACATACCACCTCAGGTATATTAACATGCCTTAGAGTTCAAGGACTCTAGCAATCCCTTTAATTGCCTCTTCTTGAATTGGGCTTATTCCAGAGTTACATCCCCAGCATGAAATTTAAACTCTGGATGACTGGGGACCTGAAAAGTAACTTTCTTCTTCCTATAAGCAATGAGAGCATAGGAAGTGCCCAACCAATCCATGCCCAAGACAACGTCAAACCTAGAGAATTTATTAATATCAGGTCGGTCAGAAATTCTCTACCACATATTACTGTAGGGGACTGGGTCGACACGGGAGGAAGATGAAAAATTTCTGTTTCAAGCCATGAGTGTCTGGAATGGATAGAGAATAGTTTAGAAGGGAATATACGACAAGAGTTTAGACTAACAATAAGTATCAAGACAATTATAGATGCTTTTTCTTATATGTGAAACTGGTTGCCTTTATATGGTGCGGAATCAAAATAAACCTGGCTCTGATACTAACAAAATCATGTCATGAACAGCTTCCTAAAATACGGAGTACGAGTACGTGACGATGGCCAGCAGATACTCACGAAGAGGGACATCTCTTTCGTGAATACCTTACGCTATAGTAATGGAGCCAAATTCTCGCACACATATACAAAAGACAACCAGAAATTTTATTTTCACATAAAAGACATACATCTATAATAGTCTTTGTCTGGATACAAGATTTGAAACATAACAAAGAAGATATAAAAGAAGATACAATTTTGGCATTGGGTCATCATAACAAGATAAAATGCCAAAATACATAAGATAAAAAACTTCAGACTGACGCCTGGTAGTGTTCCTGGGTTCCTTCGAATAGTGGCTTGTCAGTCTCCTCAAGCTCTGATGCTAAAAAATCAAGGTCTGTCAGAAGCGGACCAGCAAGTGCACACACGAGAAGAGGAAAAATAATATGAAAATGTGAAAGTAAAGGGGTAATATAAGTAGCACAGTAGAATAATTGAATAATAAATTTGATGACAATATAAACTAACAGGTAAAATACCAGCGAGAATAACAGAACACTAGATCATGTGAAATAAGATCATGTATGTATACTATGACATGTATATAATAAGCATAAAGCACCCTGTACGAGTAATGTCATATATCATAATCATCAGGTCATAAAAATACAATATCACAAGTTACAAATAGTATGGCAAGTCTAGGAACATCATGTAGTCAAAATTATCGATGTCACAAATGATAATTCTAAATGTAGAATGTTTTATTACCCTAACTAATGCAGCCATCCTATGCCTCATCTCACAGGACAACTACATATCAAATAAGTGATGTGCTAGTGGATCCTGATAGCAGGGAGAAATAGCTCATTGTACACAGGTATCATGTAACATGTAATAACAGAAGCGCGCATAAATAACAAGTTCACATGTGGCATCCAAGCCCACAAAGGGTCGCCCTTCTAAGCACATCTCCCTGAATTTCTCCTGCTACAGTCTCTAGTAACCCCGACTTGATTAATTTTATTAATCAATGTAAGTGTAAGATAATGTGTGACTCAGCGTGAAAGGATTAGGGATCAGTATCAAGAGTATCAGTGTCAAATAGTGATTACAATACATATCAAAATTTTAGAAAAATAGAAAATGGTGACAAGATCGAGTGACAAATGCATAGTAGTATAACTGATGCCAGTGTAATAGGATGTAGACATAATCATAAAATAGTAATCATGACATAGGGTGACGTCAACCTACTTGTACAATATTTACTAATTTATAGTTGTGCTTGAATGATCATTTATGTAACAAATATCCTATACATGCATGTCTTACAATACACATGATCAGATAAGGATATGGGACTCAAGATCAGAAAGGAATTTATAAAATAATAAAGGAACGCAGAGGAGAGAGAGTATGTGTACTTGCCTGATGTCGTTAGAATCTGAATTTCCGTAACTGCAACTGGCTCTAGGTAACATTCACGGCCTAAATATTGAGTGAATTAATTAGAGACCTAACATGTTCTTTATTCAGTGATAAGTTGAATGAGTATATAATTTTTACTATTTATTATAATTTTGGTTGGTTAATATTTTCAAATAATTCAATTTTGAATTATAGCAACCATTTAAAAATATACTTTCATGATAAAATACATGCATAAACTAATAAATTGATGTATAATGTTTACATACTACTGAATTATGAATTTTATATTTTTTGTGCAATTTAAAAATTTATTGGCTATTTTTAAATAAATAATAATTACAAAGGATATTTAATTTCATGTTATTCTAAGTAATATTGCACTCAAAATAATTTTACAGAGTCTCAAATTTAATTTGTGATTTTCAGTGAATTTTCTAAATTTTTTGAATTTATTTCAAAATTTTCTAAATTAAAATAAACCTAAAAATCAATAAAAATCAATAAAGGCTTAACGGGTCTGCTACAGTAATAGGTTTAGATCTAGGTATGCTACAGTAAATTACTACAATAAATTTCCTAATTTTTTCTTTATTTCTTTTCCTTTTTTTCTCTTTTTCTCTTTTTCCTTTCTGTACTTTTTTTTATTCTGGGACGGGTTCAGGTTTGTAAAACCTGGTTTGTAAAACAGACCCAGGCACAGACCTGGGATAACCAAGCCAGGCCCAGGCCAGGGTTGGCGTGGTCTGGCCAGGCCAGCTCTCGGCCAGGAGAGCTTGGCCGACGCAACAGGACCTTTATTTATTTATTTTTTATTTATTTTTATTTTTGCCTTAATTGCTGCTCTCGACCAGAGCTTGGTCGAGGCAGCAGGACCCTTTTTTATTTTTTATTTATTTCTATTTTTGCCTTTTCTTAGCTCAATTAAATTCCTATTTAATTCAGAAAATTTGCTAAAAATTCTTAAAATTAGCAAATATTATTTTAAACATTACTGAGTAATCGGATTCATGAAATTCATCCCCAATTGCAAATTAAAAATCCAGAAGTCATATAGCAACACAAATGGGGTCATGAATTTCGAGAATCTTCAATTAATTTAGAAATAATTTTGAAAAAAATAAAATTTTTTGAAATATTAGAAAATTTTACTAGAGTTAAAGTAGACTTAGTTTAGACCACCAGAGCAGGTATTTATACCATACCGACCACTAGTAGAAAATATCGGTGACTGGAACCGAGGGTTACAAGTTTTCTAGTACCTTCTTGTCCATTTTCTAAAGTGTTTTAAAATTAGTTTTTAAGCTTTAATTCACAATCTTTATTTGTTTTCAAAGTGTTGAAAAAATCAAAGAAAAAGAAGTCTTTGGAAAATTTATTTTGTGCTTTATTCTTCATATCTATCTAGAGTTTTTCTCAAGTGTTTTTTTCTTTTCTAAACACTTTGTTTTCTCACTTTTGAGCTATCAAATTAAAATCTATCTTTAGGATCTTTGTTTTGTGAGAAAAATAGTTTGTGATCTTTCAAGATCACTAAGAGTTGTTTATGATCATTAGATCACAAAGATTTTAACCTTTTTTTTTACTTTAGCCTAGTGCCCACCTCTTGTGTAGAGGTTTGTGTGTAGAGAAAGGAGTTGTGTACTCTCGGTTGTAGTTGTAATTCCTCGGAGGTCCCTTTGTGGAAGGTCCCATGTAGACATAGTAGAAATCCTTCTGTGTGAAGGCAGGGATGTAGAGTGGTTGCTCGAACCTCAAAACATATCTTTGTGTTTGTATTTGATCCAGTATCTCTCAACTCTTTCTCTCTCTTTCTCTTTCTCTCTTATATCTTGCATTTGCCTTTATTGCTCAGTCATATATATGCTTGATATAGTTTGTGTGCCCACACTTGTGTTCAACCAAGAGAGCTTTTAAAGCACCTTAATTCTTAATCTAGAGAAATCTAGAGGAGTAATTTCAAAGCCCTTCACGGGAATTCGGGCTCACTCTTGGTTACACATGGTGTGTTAGCAATTAAGTTTTTACTCCACATCATCATCACTAGATTAGCTTGTACACCTATTCACCCCACTCTAGGTGTACTTTCAAGTGGGGGTGGTTTTGGGTGGAGGAGAAGAAGGTTATGGTGGTGTGTGGTGGTGATTGGTGGAAGGAGTGATGGAGATGGTGGAGGTAGTGAAAGAGATGATGGACGTGGTGAATTGGTGGAGATGTCGTGGTGGTTCAGTGAAATGGGTGGGTGGAGGAATAGAGGAGGGGAAGGAGGAGAGGTGGTGGTGAGAGGGTGTTGGCCAAAGGTAGTGGTAGACATGGGCTGGCCGGCGGTATTGGGTCGGCCGACCAGGGTTACCGGAGCAGGGGAGGGTGTTTAGCAAAGAGGGAGATTTGATGATAAAAAGGAAAGTGTGTGAGAGAATTAATAAAAGTGGGAGAGAGATTCAGAGAGTGAGAGAATTAAGAAGATTAAGTAGGAGATTAAGAGAGGGATTAGGGGAAGTAGTCGGCTGGCTTATGGGAGAATAAAAGAAAAGGTAAGGAAGAAGAAAAAAGAATAAGGAATGATAAAGAAGAGAAACGAAAAGGAAAGAAAAGAAAAAAAAGAAGGAAAAATATGAAAATAAAGAAAAGGAAAAAGAGAAAGATAAGTGGAATTTATGCAAAAAAGTGTAGAAGGTAAAAAGAAGAAAAGAAAAGAAAAGAAAAGAAATTAATTAATATTAATTTAATTGGGTAAAATTTGACAAATTCAAAAAAGTTTCCAAAAAATTTTTAAAATAGAAAATATTACCCTGAGGAGCAATGTGAAATTGTATTCAAATATTCAACGTGGTTTGTAAATTAAAAATCCTGAAATCGATCAGTGATACTGGTCGACACCGGTCTTTGGAGAGTTTGCAAAATAATTTAGAAAAATCCAAAAAATTTGAAAAATCAAGAATATTAAAAATTAATATCTGAAACTAAAACAGGTCCAATCTAACTATCAGTTCAAACCAAGTGGGATCATTGGGATCAAATCCTGGTTTCAAATTCGGACTGACTCTGTATCCACAAAATACGAGTTTGATACCAAAATAATAACAAAAGTGATAATAAAAGAAAAAATGTGGAAAAAATAGAAAAATACGAGCGAAAAATTGGGACACGCCCAGTACGTCTAGTGTAACCCTTCCCTTAACTAATCACCTATTTTTTTTAACACATGAGCGCTTTAGGGAGATAATGTGGAAACGAGTATTCATATAAGATACTTATACTATTCATTATACCATGCATATACTAGTATATACGTATATGGGTTAAATACACATACATGCATGATTGACTTTTTTTTACCATACCCCCACCATATTTGTTGGTACAAGTACTTCATGAAGGGGAGAGAGATGAGAACCTTACTTATAGGAGTAAGGTATAGGTGTAGAGAGATGATATTAGGAGGGCACTTGGCATGATATCATTGAAAGAACTGAGGTATATAAAGAGTGAAAATGGGGAGAAAACTTTCATTTGTCAACACACACTCTCTCTCTCTCTCTCTTCATTCTAACTTCAAAACTCTTCTCTCCCCTCTTTTTTACAGCCAGCCAAGGCCAAAACAGCCAACAGCCCAAGTTTTTCCCCTCCATTTCTTCACTCACCCATACTCTCTCCCCCTCTCATTCCCTTACAAATCTTTTCCTTCCTTCCTTTATGCTAAAAAGGCTTCCTTTACCTATTTTATCTCCTCTAAAGACCTAATAGAATATGAAAAAGTGGTGATCTAATATCACCTTAGAGGAAAATTCTTGAAGATAAGGTTGGCCTAGGTTAACAAGTTAGGACGGTGAAATTAGTTAAAGAAGGTAAGCAAATCCTTAAGACTACTATACCCTCTTATGCTCTTTAAAGTATAAACTAATTATGATATTGTTATGGCCTTGTAAACTCCATTATAACCAATGACCTAGCTTGATAAGGAGATATTCTCTTAAAAGATGAGTAAAACATCCAAACCCCAATATAATAGTAGGTAGTGTAAAGCTTGAAATAAAGTGAGAATTTGCTAAGTTATTAGTGGACGTGAAATTGAATGATAATGCATGTGTTTGATTTATAGACTTTATGTGTACATTATAAATAATCTTATGGTAATCATGTTGTAGCTAATTTCATGTATGCTTACCATTGTGTATGATTGATAAATTTTATTGTGTGTATACTTGGTAGTCAAACACATGCCTCTTAAGAAGAAATAGTTCTATGAACGAACGTAATACTTGATTCTATTCATATATATATGGCTACGCATAAATTAAGATGATATTATATGTTGGTTATTTTGAAAAGGCTCGCATGTTGTTAACTTAGCAAGTGGTTACTTACACATGTTAATGACTTCCATAATGTTAGCATCATGTAAAGTAGAAATCATGAGAATCGTTTATGCTGACATTGTTTTATAAATCCTTGCATGTTGTTATTACATGAAGGATATGATTATTGCATATTTGAAGGAAGGGACCGGGTTGAATTGGAGGTGACCGAAGGGGAGAATATTACGATAATGTATAGGAGGAAGTGACCGGGTTGAACTGGAGGTGATCGAAGGGGAGAATATTTCGTTGAATAACGTAAAGGAGAAAGGGACCAGGTTTAATCAGAGGTGACCGAAGGGAGAGTCCAACTTTATGTTTAACAAGTGTGTTAATATGGTTAAGATGGAAATTGCATGTTAATACTATATAAAATTTCATAACATTAGACTCTGTGATAGTCGACTGATATAGGCAAATTTTAACTAGTATAGTCGACTAGTCCATGGACCAAGTCGACTATAGATGTGAGATTCTGTTAAGTAATCTCTGAAAATCACCCTTAGTCGTTCATACAAGATAGCGTAGTGGACTAATACTGAGGTTAGTCGACTATATAAGATAGGGCAGTCGACTAGCTTTAGTTACAGGCAACAAACAGAGAGTAAACATATTCTTTTGGTCAAGACATAGTCGACTATATATGACTTGTAAGTCGACTAATACCAAGAGTAGTTGACTATACAAGATAAGGTAGTCAATTAGTTGAGTCACTGGCAGCCAACAGAGAATGGATATCTTTTTGGACAGAGTTCGGTCGACTATAGCTTTAAGCTAAGTCGACTAATAATAGTATTAGTCAACTATTGGTAGGGTAAGTCGACTAATAGGACCAATTACTATGTTTTGAACAGGACTTCAGCAAATACATAAAAATATGCAAAATAAATAGTATAAATTACAATTATTTCCTATATAATAAATTCCAATAGAGATACATATAGGTCATGTATATGATTATTGTTTTACTCACTGAGCTGTCGAGCTCACTCTGTTATATTAATCACCTTCAGGTTTGGATAAAGGTGATTGAGGCTATACCTGCACACAAAATACGAGATTATAGAACTTAAGAAAGAAGATGTGCAAGTGCTCAATTCTTCCGCTATAGCAAGTGGCTATGCGGGTTGTGATCCACAAGGAGGGTTTGCGATGGAAGCGTTACAGTTCTTTATTGAAATCTTTTAAGAAAATAAAACGAAGGTTCTTCTCTGTTTTTAGTTATGAAAATGAAAAAGAAAGTTATCTTAAAGTTAAAAGAAAATGGAAGATGAAGAAGGTGGAAAATCAGAAAACGATGAAAAGCGACTAAGTACAATGAAGTGGAGATGATAGAGTTGGAAGATGTAGTGATTTAATTTACAGAAATGAAAAAGAAAAGAAAACAAATATTTACCTTCTTTTCACCAAAAGCTTACCTTGAGTTCTTAGCTTCAATGTTACCTTGAATTGGAGGCAGTTAGCGCATAGCCCATAAGAGTCGAGTGTTGGTCTCTTCCACATTACATCATCAAGATACGCAAGCATGAAATGATACAGAGAGACTCACAATTCCATCGTCATGAGCTATCGGTGGCACTCGCAAAGGCAAGGCTCTTTCGATGCTTTTAGACTCACTTGAAAGGCAGTTGTACCAAAAGAAAGGTAAAATAGAAAAGAAGAAGAGAACTAAAAAGAACATACAAGGAAATAGCATTGATTTGATTTCATAACAATCGAAGAAAAGAAATAAAACCTTACACCAATTGTCACTTTTAGCTCAAGCTTCAGTCTTGTTCTTCGATGAAAGTTGATCTCCTCATAATTACATAAATCAAAATTACAATTACATGAAAAAGAAAAACAAAGACCTAAACTAAGAAATGGAAAAACTAGTCTAAAATCCTAATCTGCCTTTTTATAGGCCAAAAACCCAACAACCAAGATCCCGGGGAGGTCGGGGGAGCAAACGCTCCCCCTAACTCCCCAAGATTGCCGCGGAAATGCGGCCCAAGCCGCGTTTCCGCGGCCAGGGTGTGGCCAGATGGCCACACCCTGTTGGTGGGTCATCCCGGGAGTTTCTTTTGGCTTTATCCTTTGTTGGTTTCTTCGTTTGAGCTCCGGATTCTGACGAAATGGCCTTGGATTCTTGGCTTTAACCGATCGATTCTGAGAGGATTCTTCTCAACCGGTTCAACCTCTTAATTTTGTCCTGATTTTATGTGTACGAATTAACTCTGATTTAATTCAGAATTCTGGTGGGCTTTTGGGCTCATTTCTCTTCATCTCCTTAAGGATTGGGCCTGCAAATAAATCAAACAAATAATTAGGACAATGCAGGCTTTTATTCTAAAATAAGTATGGAAATGTGACATTAAATATGCAATATTAGTGACCAATCAAAAGGCAAGGGACCCGCTTAATGGCAATATACGGAATAGGTGACAGCGGGAGATATTTTCACCCTTTTGGCATGTTCTTTTGATATGTATATATTATTTAAGAAACACTATGTAAAACTCCTATGTTGATGTTTGTCATGAACTTTTGTAATATATTAAAATGCTTGTATTAATAGGTGCTTGACCTGAATCTTGTTAATATTATGGAGTTTATGGAAGTAGTAATGAGTTTGCTATGTGTTATTTATCGGATTGTCAGATCAATGTTTAAAAATATATACTCTAGTAGTGAAATGATGTGAAGCAATAAGTAGGCTGACGTTAGCTGAAATCGAAGTATTGTATCTTGATGGGTCCCATGCTTGGATTAAGGATAACCAGTGATGATTGTGAAAATGAAAATTTTTAAGACTGGGACCGTTACAGTTGGTATCAGAGCTAAGGTTTATAGGTAGAAGGAGAAGGTTAAGTCGGAGGTAGGAGGCAATAGAATTGTTAGGCTTAATATGTATGGATATGTGATTATAGTTAGGTAGTGGGTTTTATGTGATGGATTAACCGTGTGTCAAGCGGTAATTGATTATTTTCTCGCATCAGAATTGGGGTGCCCGCATTCGGGTAGTTGACTGAGAGTGCGGGCTCTCAGAAATAGCTACTAGTGGTATGGAACACTGGGACGAGGGAATGCATTGAATTATCATTGAACCTAAGTTATTCTGAAACATGAAACTTACGGGTAGACTAAAGATAAGTGTAAGTGTGAGAGAGAGAGTGTGTGTGTGTGTGTGTGTGTGTGTGTGTGTGTGCGTGTATTATTTCTTTCTTGTTGTATAGTCGTATGTCGAGACTATTTTTATGGGTTGAGATTGATATGACTCCTTATTTACATGTAGATGGGAGACTCTGACAAATATTGGCCAGTCTCTAGCTCGGATAGTTTGAGTGCGAGTTAGATGACAGGTTCCATGGATTGGGGTTATGAGTCTAATGAGACTGACCCAGAGGTCATATTTGCAGCCCCAGATCACATAGACCATGAGGATGTTGAGTCTCAGGTATCTAATGAGCCTGAACTGACCATTGCTGATACAGAGAGTTTGGTTAGGGATTCACTTGATGTAGAAGAGATGGGGGATACGAGTGCATTAAAAGAAGAGACCCGAAGAGGATTTACTTATGAAGGTCTCTTTTGGGATGAAAAATAGGAAGACGACATGGATTTATATGATGATCTAGATGACTGGTGCTGCACAGGAGACAAATTACCAGGGGAAGACTCTGAGAAGGTATAGATAATAGCGAGGATAGCAGCAGTACTAGTGAGGGCTCGAGTGGGAGACTCTACCCTGTGAGGAATGAATCTATAAGCAATTACTTTTGATATGTATATATGTGTGAGCCTAGTGTGCTTGTTGATGGATATCTTAGGAGTTTTGTTGTATATGCCCTGGCACATCTTGTATGCATGCACATGGGTTAGTTCGGATATCCAAAAGGTAGATATATCAGTGTAATATCCTTATATCCGTTTTGGGGTGTGTGTGTGTGTGTGTGTATAGAGCAAGTTGCTTGTTTGCAAGTTATAATGAATATAGTATTAAAAGGATTGCATGAAACTAAAAATGTTATCTAAAATTGTTTTCATATATGTGAAGTTTGTTGACTAGACGTCCTTATCTTATAGGAAGGATGCACGGATCTAAATCAACTACCACCCAATGAGTCATTATCGCTCTGTGTGTCACACTACAGTGTGATGGGAAGTGCACACCCTATGGATAATAATGAAGATTCAGAAGTACAGATAGGAAGAGGTCATGGAACTCCAGGGGTGATGCCAGAGTGGCTCACTTAGTTAATAACAAGAGCAAATGATAACAATTTTCACCGAGCATTGGAACATTTCAAAAGATGAAACCACCAGTATTTGAAGGGGAGGTGGATCCCTTACAAGCTGAAGCATGGCTTCTCCAGATAGAAAAGATTCTGAATGTGATGAATTGTACTGATGAACAGAGAGTATCTTTCTTTTCTTTTATATTTCAAAAGTAAGCAGAACACTGATAGAGGGCAGTGAAAAGTAGTCTGAAAAGCACAAGAGAACCAATCACCTGAGAATTCTTTGTGAATAAATTCACTAAAAAATATATTCTAGAGACGGCCAGAGACAAGATGGCGTCAGAATTTCTAGAATTACGACAAAGTCAGATGAATGTGTCCTAATACGACTAGAGGTTTACCCAATTATCCAGGTATGCTGATGTCTTGGTGATGAGTGAGGCAGAAAGAACAAAGAGGTTTGTGAAGGGCCTGAAATTAGAAATTTGAGGCAGATTGATTCCTCTGTAACTAAAGAATTATCTCCAAGCTGTGAAAAAAGCCTTGGAGGTAGAAATGGACATGCAAGAAAGTCATGAAGAGTAGGCGAAGGAATTTTCCAGCTCCATGCGTCCCCGATATCAAGGACCATCAGTGTCGGTGGCACCAGAATCCACTAGTAGTAAAGGATTTGGATTTAATGCCACTCTTCAAAGAGGAGGATGGGCCAGAAGCAAAGGAACATGGTTAAGGAACAGAGACAATTGTTCGAAAGTACAGGCTACCTCTGCGTCCCACCCCAGAATCTCGGAGGCCCCTTGGTGCCAGAAGTGTAAGATAAACTATTTTGGAAACTGCATTGAAGAAAGGACTTGCTATAATTGTGTAAGAATGGGGCATTTAAAGAAAAATTACCCGATGAAGTGCGGAAGCCAAGGGCCGAGTAAGAAAAGTAGGAGGCCAGCTATGAGAATGAACCCTCCCAGGGGACCAACCAATAATTTTATGCCACCCAGTAATGCTCTGCGACCTGCTGCAACTCAATCATCCGTACAACAACCACGGGATCAAGGAAGAATTTTTGCATTGACCCATCGAGAAGCAATGGCCTCAAATGCAGTAGTGGAAGGTATGATCTCCATATCAGGACATATTGCTCATGCATTGTTTGATCTTGGAGCTACTCATTCATTCATATTTAGTGCTTTTGCTTATAAATTAAATCAAGTATCAGAACCCCTAGGATTTCAGTTGGTTGTATCCACACCCATAGGGGTAAAGATAATAGCTAGCACTAAATATGTGAGCTGTGAAGTGATGATTGGAGAGGTGGAAACATCTATTGATTTGATTAAGCTTGGCGAGATGGAGTTTGATGCAATATTAGGAATGGACTAGTTGCCCGCTTGTAGTGCACATGTGGATTGTAATAGGAAGAGGATCATCTTTAAAATGGAAGGAGTTCTGGAGTTTATTTTTGAAGGGATAAAAGTTAGTCATGATATCCACTACATATCGGTCATTAAAGCGACCAAGTTAATGAGGCAGGGATGTCAAGGATTTCTGGCTTCAGTTTTGGATACCACTAGAACTGATATCAAAATTGAGACTATTCCAGTCGTAAATGAGTTTCCTGATGTATTCTGGATGATTTACCAGGTCTGCCCCCAGATCGGATGTAGAATTTAAAATAAATGTGATGCCCGGTACTGCCCCAATTTCGAAAGCACCATATCGTATGGCCCCTGCAGAAATGAAAGAACTTAAAACTTAACTACAGGAATTATTAGATAAAGATTTCATCCAACTAAGTGTATCTCCCTGGGGGGCACCAGTACTATTTGTTAAGAAGAAGGATGGAAGTATGAAATTATGTCACTATTAAAAATAGGTACCCGCTTCCTCGGATTGATGACTTATTTGATCAACTACAAGGGTCTTTTGTATTTTCTAAGATAG
This sequence comes from Agave tequilana, assembly GCA_038442645.1. Classification (NCBI taxonomy): domain Eukaryota; kingdom Viridiplantae; phylum Streptophyta; class Magnoliopsida; order Asparagales; family Asparagaceae; genus Agave; species Agave tequilana. Next base: position 69,337 of record JAVJIF010016328.1, read on the forward strand.
ACTTTAGGTCGGATATCATCAGTTAAAGGTCAAGCCAGAAGATGGGAGAGTTATTGCCTATGCGTCCTAACAATTGAGAATTCATGAAAGAAATTACCCCGCTCATGATTTGAAATTAGCCGCTGTGATTTTTGCCTTAAAAATCTGGCGACATTACTTGTATGGAGTGTCTTGTGAAATCATTACTGACCATAAAAGTGTGAAGTACATTTTCATACAAAAAAAACTGAATATGCGGCAGAGGAGATAGCTAGAACTAATGAAAGATTATGATATTACTATCCAATACCACCCCGGAAAGGCCACTGTGGTGCCTGATGCCTTGAGTCGGAAATCAGGAGGAGCGGTGGCCACTCTGATAACTCACCAAATAAGATTATTAAGAGATCTAGAAGATGTTGGCCCAAAGGCCTTCCACCCTAGTTTTGATGATGATTAACTCATGTAGTTATGTTTACTAATAATCTTGTGTTGTTTAAGTTTCAGATCATTAACCAAGATATTAGTTGGTGATTAGCTTCAACAAGGAGTTTAGAAGCTTTTCATGGTGATTCCAGGGCCAAAGCATCAAGATCATACATTGCCTAGCCCATGGATGGAGTTTTGGAGCAAGTCAACTTGAAGATGAAGATCATCAAGAAGACTTAGGTATCCATAGTTTAGAGTGTGTTTAGATCCATTTGTAAAGCTTAGTATAGTTGATATGCTCAAGTGCACAAACACACACGTTTTCATGTTTTGGATTTCGTTTTCATGAATAGTAGATCAAAACAAGTTTACTTTATTTCTATGTATATTAGATATGTTCTAGATATACATACATGCTTTAAACTTGCTAGACAAACTGATTTTGACTATCCTATTCATGTATTGAAAAATCAAGTTTGATAAAAATACAAGTGTTGGTTTTGATAAAATTTGCAAGACTCAAAATGAATTGATATGATTGATATATGTCTTGAATTTTTTATCACTTGCTTGTGTTTCAATATAAAATGTTAAAACAAGTTTTGTGGATTTTTAGAAGACTTAAAAGATTTTTCAAAATATTTTTAAATTGTTTTTCTGACCCAGATTTCTGTTCCAGGCTTCAATCAGTCGACCAAGTCAACTGACCTAGTCGACTTGGCTGAAGTCGGTCGACCGGGCCGGTCAACCGACGTGCACAAATCTGTGCACGTTTGGAGACACTGGGACGGTCGACCGTCCGGGTCGACCGGGTCTGAGAGCAGTGCTCTCTGTTTGTTTGGGTCGACCGGGCCGGTCGACCGTGGTTGCCCAACGGTCACATTTCTGACCGTTGGCGGTCGACCGGGCCGGCCGACCGCCAAGCCTGTCAGGCTGCCACATCAGCCTAACGACTAGTTTTCTGATGGGGCTATAAATACCCCATTTGTTTGAGGTTTTCCACAAGATTTTTAGAGCCAAAATTTCCAGACTTTCTCTACTGTTTTAAAAGAGTTTTAAAAAGAGTTTTGTGCCAAAAAGATTCATCTTTGTATTGTTTTGGGTTTTTGGAAAATCAAAGAAAACTAGGTTTTGGGATTTGATTTGATCTTTCATTTTCTATCTTTTACAAGAGACTTCCCAATTAGTTTTTCTTTGTTGCTTGTTTCTAAAAACACCTAGTTTCCACACTTGAGCTATCATACTATCCTAATCTATTAGGATCCTTGTTTTGTGGAAAAGAGAAAAGAAAAGAGAGATTGTTTGTGGTTGAAAGAAACCACTTATTGTACACCCTTGTTCTTGTTGTATCCCTCTTTGGTAGAGGTGATCGGGTGATTGGTTTGCTCCCTCTAGTGAGAGGTGGAGTTGGTTTGTATATCCCTCTTCGGTAGAGGTGATTGGTTGTTGTGTTGGCTACGAGCCTACCCCTCGATTGTGAGGTGGTTGTTTGAGAGAGGAGTTTGGTACTCCTAGAGTTGTAACAAATCCTCTTCGGTAGAGGTTCCCTCGGTGGGAGATAGTGGATTGGAAATCCTACACGGTGGTGTAGGCGGGGATGTAGAGCAAGGTGCTCGAACCTCGACACATATCCTTGTGTTTGCGTTTGATCCAATATCTCTCAACTCTCTCTCTTTAATTTGTGCAAAGCATAATTCATATTGTCATATCATATCTATTTGCTTGTGTTGTCCTTGCATTGATTCATATTGCTTATTCATCTTATATGCTTGGTTGTTTGTGTGTGCCTCACTTGTACTTAATCAACAAGAGCTTCACATAGCACCTCAACCCATTCAAGGGGAATCAAGAGGAGTTAGTCCAGAGCCCTTCACGGGGAATTCGGCTACACTTGTTGATTGTACTAAGTGTGATTGCAAAATTTGCATTAGCTTCCGCATTTAGCGCATTTAGTTCCTAGATTAGCACTTACACCTATTCACCCCCCTCTAGGTGTTTTTCAATTGGTATCAGAGCTAGTGCTCCTGATATTAGGCTTAACATCCTAGGAATGAGATCCATTTTCTTGCTAATCTATTGTTTGCATTTGCTTGTTTGCACACATATAGTTTGGACCCTTGGCCTTCATGACCCCTCCTATGTTTGACATTTCTAGACTTGAGATTTGGAAGGTTATGATGAGTAGCTATTTGAAGACCCTAGGTTTGCATGTCTTTCTTGCGGCCACCAAGAAATGCTATCTTGGAGATCGCAATCACATAGGGGCCAATGCATTAGCCCTTGAGGCCATTAGAAGCACACTTTCAAAAGAATATCTTATACATGTTTCTAATATTGATTCCGCTTTTGTAGTGTGGAATATGTTGACAACAACCACCACCTCCAAGCTTCAATTGCCAAATCAACCGGAGGAGTCTAGTGGAGAATCCGACTCTCAATGCTTAATGGTCCAAGGGAATGACTCCCTTGAGGTACACTCAGAAACTCAACTAGATACAGATGATTGTGCTAGTTCTTCAAATGACTTTGTTGATCCTCATGCTTTGAATGAAGAACTATCTATAGTTTTGAAAAATTAATAGAAAAATATAATGTTTTGAAAAAGAAAAGTCTAGGCATTAACATGAAAATAAAATTTGATTGCTAGACTTGATATTGTTTTGCAAGAGAAAGAGGAGATTGCTAATGAGAGGGATTCATTAAAATCTCAACTTGATCTTGCACTTAAAGAAAATGAATTTTTAAAATCTAAAAATGATTGCCATGTTCTTTTGAAGAAAAATGAAAATTTGTCTTCAAAGTTGATTTTATTTTAAAGGAGAATGTTGCTTTGAAAATAAAATTATTTCTATTTCAAATGAGTTGAATGTTTGTTTAGATAAGAATATTGTTTTGCAAAATAAGATGGATGCACATGTTTGTCATGCTAGTGTAGCTTCTTCATCTAGTCTACCTAATGCATGTACCTCTTCTTCTAAGATTAATGATGATATTTGTATGTTAAAGAAGAGAGTAGATTGTTTGGGCTCCACTATGAGCCAATGTGCCATGAACCACACACGCTTGGAATCCTTAGTTCGAAAGAAACAAGTTCCAACTTTTATGCATGCACACCCTCCACGGCATACACATGCTTCTCACGGACACACCCATCACCATATGCATGCTCATGTGTACACTTGTACACATTGTGAACGTAAGGGCCACCTTGCTAAATTTTGTTTTGATCGTATACATGATTGTAATTTAGCAAAGAAGTTTGTTTGGGTTAGAGAAGGGACTAACCCCCATGGACCCAAAAGAGTATGGGTACCAAAGACCACCCCTCCTTTAATGTAGGTGTGGGCTCTCACATGACGTGAGAGTGATGACACCTTGGAGTGGATGCGTTCCGTACTTAAAGGAAATCAATTGGATGCATCACTTTCAAGGGAAGATTTGGTGGAGAGGACCACCATGTTTTGGAGACAAGGAGAGGTTCTTCTTCGGTTTTGTTAACAATCCTTTACTCCCATTTATTGTTTACATGCTTTCCATTTCATTGTTTATAGCATGTTTTTGATGTCTATGGATTAGTATGAAAATACCATGTTTAATAGATCCTTAACATACATGTATAGTATTTGAGACACACATGCTTATATGAACTCATACTTAGTGTTCTCACTTTTGTTTAAGCTATAATGTACATCATGAATCTAATACATGTGAATTTTCATAGTAATCATGTTTTAGTTTTATCATGATGATTTTTATATGTGTTTTGATGCCTCATGTTGTAGATTACTTGTTTAGATGTTAGTTTTCACTAAAACTAGAAGATTTATATTTGTGCATATAGTGGGCCACAAATAAAGCTATATATATTTGAGCTTGATTGCTTATTTGAACCCATTAGATATGCTAGTATAGTCTAGTTTTGATGATTCATACATTTTAAACTTGTATTCCCATTTTGAATTTGTTTTATGATTTTTCACTTCATGTATATGTTTGTATTGCCAAACTTTAAGATATACATGTATACCCCTTTGAGTCATTTGCCTTTCATGCAAATCTATATATATGGACTCAATTGTGTCTTGGGATATGTATGTATACTTATTGTGTTGACAATTCATACATATACCTTGAAATAAAATTTGTTTTGAGGAAGATTTAATTTTTCTTGATTTTGTGTTTAATTGTTTAACTTCATGTATATGTCTATCTTGTCCAAACTATTAGATATACATGATTATCCTTTTTAGCCACGTGCCTTAATGCATATACTTTGTGGACTCGTTATGTTTTGGATATGTATGTATACTTTAGTTTGTATTAGACATACATATACCTTGAAGATTAAATAAGTTTTAATGATTTTCGTGTTTTCTTATTTCAAGGAATAATTGAGCTTAATGAAAATTTTCATGATTATGATATTTACACTGTATTTGTACACTCACTTTTATTGCTTGCTCATGTTTTGTTTTCATGAGTCAAAATTATGCTTAATTGGATTAGAGTGTTGATTTTCATGTGGATTTCTTATTTCATGAAAACTATTTTGTTTTATTCCTTACTTGAAGAATTTCGTACTAGTTTAAAAGTTTTTCCATTTAACTAGTTACGGTATTCTTCTTTTGGTAGAGTTTTTCAAACGTACTCTATTTTCAAATCTACTTTTGAAAACCCCTACCCTTTACGGGAGGTTGGATGGGAGTCCATGCCTTGTATGTTTATATTGAAAATCATTTTAAACTTGTGCATGAGATGGGAGGTAGTTATATGAGTTATACCATGCTTTTATTGTTATGTCAATTGGTATCATTGAACTCTTTCAATTGGTATCAATTTTGATCCTTTGTGTATACTCATATGTTTATTGTGTATGTATACTTTCAATTGGTATCATCTATTAGTGATTGGTACTCATTCTATTTCATACACATATATATGTTTTATTTGTGCTATTATATTTCTATAAATTTTTCACACAAATCTTGTTTATGCTAGAGCTTGAGTTTCAACTATTACTTCAATTGATACATTTTTCAATTGGTATCTTTATTCAAGCTTATTTTAAAAAAAAAACTATGCATAGGCTTGTTAAAATAAGAGTATCCATAGTTTTTGTTGGTATTTCATAAAGGGGAGAAATTTGATTTTCATATTTCAATTAGTATTTGTATTTCCACTCCTTGCTTTATGATAGAAAATAGTCATTTCAATTGTTTATATGACTTAAAAAGAAAAATACTATCTTTTGATATCAAGATGTTCTGTGTTTTAAATTGGTATCTAAAAATTTTGTTTAAAGTAAAATACAAAAGTTTTGATTTATATTTCCTATATGCAAGGAGAGCTTAACATCTCTTCTACATATAGATTCATGATGAGTGTATCTTGTATTGAAGAGCTTAACATCTCTTCTTTATGTGGTACACGTGTGTAGGGGGAGCTTCACATCTCCTCTTATGCATTACATAATGTGTGTTATGTGAATTAGGGCTTAACATCCCTCCTTCATGTAATGCATATGTGTAGGGAAGCTAACTTAGTGTCTTCCTCTTCATGACTGTATATAGCACATAACATTTATTGATTTTTGTTTACTTTTCTATTGGTATCAAGATGCTTCATTGACATATTTTTCTATTGATATCATGTTGATTGTCACCCCTTATTGACCTTGTTTTGTGTTTTAGACAAAAAGGGGGAGAACATTGTTTTAGTGTTTTGATTGACAAAAAAAAGGAGAGAAAGATTTTTACCCCTCATTATTATTTATTGTTTTGATTGTTTACCCCTTTGTTGATGATTGACAAAAGGGGGGAGAATAATTTGAGTTTGATATATGCATGTTTATGTTTTTGCATATATTAAGTTTTATTGGTATCTAGAGCATCTAGTGTTTGTTTTTGTTAATGTTTTATTAATTTAATTGGCATCTAGAGCTTCTAGAATATGTTTATGTGTTTTATGCATATTTATGCATTCTTGTTTAAGAGCCTTCAATGCGTATTATTATGTTTATTTGTTTTTGCATGAGTTAAGGGGGAGCTTCTTTGAAGCTTAACTTTAATCCATGCATATATAGCTCCATGAGTTTTGTCATCATCAAAAAGGGGGAGATTGTTGGCCCAAAGGCCTTCCACCCTAGTTTTGATGATGATTAACTCATGTAGTTATGTTTACTAATAATCTTGTGTTGTTTAAGTTTCAGATCATTAACCAAGATATTAGTTGGTGATTAGTTTCAACAAGGAGTTTAGAAGCTTTTCATGGTGATTCCAGGGCCAAAGCATCAAGATCATACATTGCCTAGCCCATGGATGGAGTTTTGGAGCAAGTCAACTTGAAGATGAAGAACATCAAGAAGACTTAGGTATCCATAGTTTAGAGTGTGTTTAGATCCATTTGTAAAGCTTAGTATAGTTGATATGCTCAAGTGCACAAACACACACGTTTTCATGTTTTGGATTTGGTTTTCATGAATAGTAGATCAAAACAAGTTTACTTTATTTCTATGTATATTAGATATGTTCTAAATATACATACATGCTTTAAACTTGCTAGACAAACTTATTTTGACTATCCTATTCATGTATTGAAAAATCAAGTTTGATAAAATACAAGTGTTGGTTTTGAAAAAATTTGCAAGACTCAAATGAATTGATATGATGATATATGTCTTGAAATTTTTATCACTTGTTTGTGTTTCAATATAAAATGTTAAAACAAGTTTTGCGGATTTTTAGAAGACTTAAAAGATTTTTCAAAATATTTTTAAATTGTTTTTCTGACCCAGATTTCTGTTCCAGGCTTCAATCAGTCGACTAAGTCAAACTGACCTAGTCGACTTGGCTGAAGTCGGTCGACCGGGCCGGTCGACCGACGTGCATAAATCTGTGCACGTTTGGAGACACTGGGACGGTCGACCGTCCGGGTCGACCGGGTCTGAGAGCAGTGCTCTCTGTTGTTTGGGTCGACCGGGCCGGTCGACCGTGGTTGCCCAACGGTCACATTTCTGACCGTTGGCGGTCGACCGGGCCGGCCGACCGCCAAGCCTGTCAGGCGCCACATCAGCCTAACGGCTAGTTTTTCTGATGGGGCTATAAATACCCATTTGTTTGAGGTTTTCCACAAGATTTTAGAGCCAAAATTTTCAGACTTTCTCTACTGTTTTAAAAGAGTTTAAAAAAGAGTTTTGTGCCAAAAGATTCATCTTTGTATTGTTTTGGGGTTTTGGAAAATCAAAGAAAACTAGGTTTTGGGATTTTGATTTGATCTTTCATTTTCTATCTTTTACAAGAGACTTCCCAATTAGTTTTTCTTTGTTGCTTGTTTCCAAAAACACCTAGTTTCCACACTTGAGCTATCATACTATCCTAATCTATTAGGATCCTTGTTTTGTGGAAAAGAAAGAAAAAGAGATTGTTTGTGGTTGAAAGAAACCACTTGTTGTACACCCTTGTTCTTGTTGTATCCCTCTTTGGTAGAGGTGATCGGGTGATTGGTTTGCTCCCTCTAGTGAGAGGTGGAGTTGGTTTGTATATCCCTCTTCGGTAGAGGTGATTGGTTGTTGTGTTGGCTACGGCCTACCCCTCGGTTGTGAGGTGGTTGTTTGAGAGAGGAGTTTGGTACTCCTAGAGTTGTAACAAATCCTCTTCGGTAGAGGTTCCCTCGGTGGGAGATAGTGGATTGAAAATCCTACACGGTGGTGTAGGCGGGATGTAGAGCAAGGTGCTCGAACCTCGACACATATCCTTGTGTTTGCGTTTGATCCAATATCTCTCAACTCTCTCTCTTTAATTTGTGCAAAGCATAATTCATATTGATATCATATCTATTTGCTTGTGTTGTCCTTGCATTGATTCATATTGCTTATTCATCTTATATGCTTGGTTGTTTGTGTGTGCCTCACTTGTACTTAATCAACAAGAGCTTCACATAGCACCTCAACCCATTCAAGGGGAATCAAGAGGAGTTAGTCCAGAGCCCTTCACGGGGAATTCGGCTACACTTGTTGATTGTATGTAAGTGTGATTGCAAAATTTGCATTAACTTCCGCATTTAGCGCATTTAGTTCCTAGATTAGCACTTACACCTATTCCCCCCCCTCTAGGTGTTTTTCAGAAGAAATGCAAGTAGAGGTGCGAGTCATTGATCCGTCCAATGCTAAGTATCAATTGAATCAAGTAAGTATTCAATTTGATTATATGACAAAATCAAAGAGGCCCAACAAAGAGATGCTCAAATAAGGAAAATTATAAAGAAGGTACTAGAAGAAGAACTCAAGGAGTTTTAAATTGAAGATGATGTATAAGATTCAGACGCAGAATATTTGTGCTGGATATAGCAGAGATTAAGGAAGAAATAATACAAGAAGCTCATTGTACCCCGTATACAACTCATCCGAGGAGCACAAAAATGTATCAGGATCTACGTCGTAACTTCTGATGGGATGGAACGAAAATGAATATTTTTAATTTTGTTCACAAGTGCTTAGTATGTCAGCAAGTGAAAATAGAACATAAGAAGCCCTCAGGATTGTTGGTACCATGACCAATTCTTGAATGAAAATAGTGTCACATTATCATGGATTTTGTTACTGGACTTCCTCGAACATCCCAAGGACTAGATATAGTCTTGGTAGTGAGAGATAGACTTACTAAATCTACCCATTTTCTACCTATCTAGATCAATTATCTATGAAGAGACTAGCTCAAGTATATATCCGAGAAATAGTTAAATTGCATGGAGTGCCTGAGTCCATTGTATCAGATCGGGATCCAAGATTTCAATCTAGATTTGGAGAAGCCTATCCGAAGCTATGGCACTAAGTTGCAACTCAATACAGCGGCACACCCCCAAACAGATGGACAGTCAGAGAGGACCATTTAAATATTGGAAGATATGCTGAGGACTTGTGTATTAGATTTTGGGAGAAGTTGGGACAACTATTTACCTTTAGTGAAGTTTGCTTATAATAATAGTTATCAATCCACCATTGGTATGCCTCCGTTTGAAGCATTATATGGTAGAAAATGTAGATCACCGATCTGTTGGAAGTTGGGGAAGAAGGATATTCGACCCTGACATAATTCAAGAAGCCACTGATAAGATTAAGTTAATTAAGGAAAGGATAAAGGCAGGCCAGAGCAGGCAGAAAGCTTATGCAGATAATCGCCTCAGACCACTAAAATTTGAGGTAGGGGATAAAATTTTCTCGAAGGTATCTCCAATGAAGGGAGAGTGAGACGCGCCGGCAATAAGAACAATCTAGCTCCTAGATATGTTGGACCATTTGAAATATTGGATAGAATTGGACCGATTGCTTATCATTTAGCCTTACCTCCTGTTTTGGAGAGGATGTATAATGTATTTCATGTCTCTCAGTTAAGGAAGCATGTCCCTGATCCTGAACGTATAATCTCCTATGGACCTCTGCAAATACAAAAGACATGTCATATATGGAAGAGCCAGTGCAAATCTTAGATCGCAATGAGAAACAATTGAGACGCAAAATTATTTCTTTGGTCAAGGTTTTATGGAGGAATCAACATATAAAAGAGCAACTTGGGAGCTGAAAAAGGAGATGCGGACGACTATCCACATTTATTCTAAGGTACGTTAAGTTTCGAGGACGAAACTTTTAAAGGAGGGTAGAATGTAACACTTGCCTTAACTAATCGCCAATTTTTTTTAACACTTGAGTGCTTTAGGGAGATAATGTGGAAATAAGTATTCATAAGATACTTATACTATTCATTATACCATGCATATACTAGTATATATGTATATGGGTTAAATACACACAAATGCATGATTGACTTTTTTTTACCATACCCCCACCATACTTGTTGCTACAAGCACTTCACGAAGGGGAGAGGGATGGAACCTTACTTATAGGAGTAAGGTATAGGTGTAGAGAGATGATGTTAGAGGGCACTTGACATGATATCATTGAAAGAAATGAGGTATATAAAGAGTGAAAATGGGGAGAACCCTCATTTGTCACCACACACACACACACACACACTCTCTCTCTCTCTCTCTCTCTCTCTCTCTCTCTCTCTCTCTCTCTCTCTTCATTCTAACTTCAAAACTCTTCTCTCCTCTTTTTTACAGCCGACCAAGGCCAAAACAGCCAACAGCCAAAGTTTTTCCCCTCCATGTCTTCACTCACCCACTCTCTCTCCCCCTCTCATTCCCTCACAAATCTTTCCCTTCCTTCCTTTATAGTAAAAAGGCTTCCTTTACCTATTTACCTCCTCCAAAGACCTAATTGAACATGAAAAAGTGGTGATCTAACATCACCTTAGAGGAAAATTCTTGAAGACAAGGTTAGCCTAGGTTAACAAGTTAGGAGGGTGAAATTGGTTGAAGAAGGTATCCTTAAGATTACTACACCCTCTTATGCTCTTTAAATAAACTAATTATGATGTTGTTATGGCCTTATAGACTCCATTATAGCCGGTGACCAAGCTTGATAAGGGATATTCTCTTCAAGTGTGAGTAGAACATCCAAACCCCAATATAATATTAGGTAATGTAAAGCTTGAAATAAAGTGAGAATTTGCTAAGTTTATAAGTGAACGTGAAATTGAATGATAATGCATGTATATGGTTTATAGACTTTATGTATTTTTATAACAATATTATGGTAATCATGTTGTAACTATTTTCATGTATGCTTACTATCATATTATGATTGATAAATTTTATTATGTGTATACATGGTAGTCAAACACATGCCTCTTAAGAAGATAGTTTTATGAACGAACGTAATACTTGATTCTATACATATATATATGGCTACGCATAAATTAAGATGATATTATATGCTAGTTATTTTGAAAAGGCTCGCATGTTGTTAACTAGCAAGTGGTTACTTATATATGTTAATGACTTTCATAATGTTGACATCATGTAAAGTAGAAATCATGAGAATCATTTATGTTGACATTGTTTTATAAATCCTTGCATGTTGTTATTACATGAAAGATATGATTATTGCATATTTTTCAAGGAGGGACCGGGTTGAATCGCAGGTGACCGAAGGGGAGAATATTACGATAATGTATAGGAGGAAGGGACCAGGTTAAACCGGAGATGATCGATGGGGAGAATATTTCATTGAATAATGAATAGGAGGAAGGGACCAGGTTTTAACTGGAGGTGACGAAGGGGGGTCCAACTTTATGTTTAAGAAGTGTGTTAATATGGTTAAGATGAAAATTGCATGTTAAAACTATATAAAATCATAACATTAGACTCTGTGATAGTCAACTGATATAGGCAATTTTAACTAGTATAGTCGACTAGTCCATCGACCAAGTTGACTATAGATTTGAGATTATTTTACGTAAGTCTCTAGAAACTACCCTTAGTCGACCAACAAGATAGGGTAGTCGACTAGTACCGAGGTTAGTCGCTATATAAGATAGGGCAGTCGACTAGCTTTAGTTACAGGCAACAAACAAAGAGTGGACATATTCTTTTGGTCAAGACATAGTCATCTATAGATGACTTATAAGTCGACTAATACCAAGAGTAGTCGACTATACAAGATAGGGTAGTCGACTAGTTAAGTCACTGGCAAGAAAACAGAGAATGGATATCTTTTTAGATAGAGTTCAGTCGGCTATAACTTTAAGTTAAGTCGACTAATAATAGTATCAGTCGACTATAGGTAGGCAAGTCGACTAATAAGACCAATTACTGTGTTTTGAATAGGACTTCAGCAAATACATAAAAATATGCAAAAAAAATAGTATAAATTACAATTATACCTGTATAATAAATTCCAATACATACATAAAGGTCATGCATATGATAATTGTTTTACTCACTGAGCTGTCGAGCTCACTCTGTTATATTAATCACTTCAGGTTTGGATAAAGGTAAGGGACCCGCTTAATGGCAATATATATGGGCAGCGGGAGATATTTTCACCCTTTTGGCATGTTAGTTTGATAGATATATATTATTTAAGAAACCACTATATAAAACTCCTATATTAATGCTTGCATGAACTTTTGTAATATATTGAAATGCATGTATTAATAGGTGCTTGACCTGAATTTGTTAATATTATGGAGTTTATGGAAGTAGTAATGAGTTTGCTATGTGTTCTTTACTAGATTATCGGATCAATGTTGAAAATATATGCTCTAGTAGTGAAATTTGTGAAGCCATAAGTAGGCTAACGTTAGCCAAAATCGAAATATTGTATCTTGATGGGTCCCACGCTTGGATTAAGGATAACAAGTAATGATTGTCAAACGGAAAATTTTAAAACTGGGACCATTACATTTAGAAATGGGGTATTACATTAGGATTACTTCTCAGATCTCTAGATTCAAGTATATCTTTGTTGATTGCTTCGGCTAGAAAATCTCATCTTTAAAAATCCTGATTAAATGGGATACAATTGGATTTTTTTTCCTCCATTAATTACAACCTGCACACCAATAGACAATAAATCGATTAAAGAGCAGAGTTTAAATAAGAATAATATTAAATGTGACATAAAATTTGCAATGTACGTGAATAATCAGCTGCGAGCGTGGTTTCATCATGCGCGTTAGCATAAAATTCATACGCTCGCTTCGCCGACGGCGTCTATCTTCACCGCGAGTATGGCTTCGCCCTGTGAACGTTAACAGAGTGTTCAAACGCTTGCTTCGCTATGAGCATTAGACTTGCCAAGCGCATTAGCGTCTAAAGCTGTACGTTAGCTCTGTCAGGGACCAAGCTCCTCCATGGGTCGAGCTTTACGCTGATACGACCTACCTTCGCTCCAACTTAACAAGCCTCACGTGGATAATTAATACCTTAATTAATTATTCTTATTATGATGTTGTGAGGAGTTTGAATATTTCTTTATACTATTTTCATGTACTAGGTGGCGTGACCAGTTACTTGCATAATGTTGTGATCATGTATTTACTTGTACTGTTGTACTCCTAGTACACCTGACCTATCACTGACATCATATCATATGATACTTTTGTAATTTGGACACCGTGGAACAGTGTGTGGAGCTACGTATCACACCACACGTGGTGGGTGTACCTCTGGGGTCCTCACATCATGTCCACAATGCATCCATGATAGACATTATTATTTATCTGACTCCTTGCTCCTATCACCCAGTACGCATACAGTGTGTGGAGCTAAGTGCCACATTAAACATCGAACCACACACGTGATGGGGGTAACTCTGGGGTCCATAGGGGTACCTCCGGGTCCCACATTTCGTCCCTGGTACACCAACCATCCAACCCAACACATGGCACATTATCCGGTATACAATGCATTTAATAACCTAATAATGGTAATGTCAGGAGCGTAGTTATTTGGTTTCTCCCTCGTTCGGATAGTGATACCCGCATGTCAAAGCTCGGATGAGTTTTGCCGGAAGTACGAGCTCCAGTACGGACTGTCAGTGGTATGGGAAACTAATAGAATTAAAATAATAAATGATACTGATTATTATTATGGTTGATATAGGTTGGTACAGGTATGGATGGCTCAAGCATGGGATATTAGGCTCTATCTCAATTACTGCTCAACATCAAGTTTTAGAGACGCTACTTGTAGACTCATCTTGTAAATAGTTTTTGTTAAAGATTAATATATACGTTGAAGCTCAAAAATACACACACACCAAAATGTACGTTTTTTTAAATATGATTTGGAATGTTCTAAAGTATTTTTTTAACAAGTTTTGAACTTATATCTAGCAGCTATGTATGTTTCCTATCTCCAAAATCCAAATAAATATTTCTAAATTTCACATATCTTCAAAAAGATTTTTTTCAAAAACTATTTTGGCCAAGGTCGTGTCTATTACAGGCCAGAACGGTTAACCGCACAGTCGACCAGAGTTCTGGCAATTGGGGGTGTGCACGTTATGTACGTTCCCGGTTGACCGGGCAGTCGACCGGTCCCTGTTACGATCGATCGGGCGGTTAACCGACTGTAAGTAGCCAACTCTTGATTTGGCACGGTCGACCAACCGTCGACCAGGGAGTTCTAACGGTCAAATTTTTGAATCCACCGGTCGACCAGCTGGTCGACCGCTAATATGCCAGATTGGCAATTCTGACTATTTGTATTAGTTGTTTTTAAAATATGTTTAAACAAAACGTGAATAGTTGATTTTGAGGGTCAATTTATTCCTCTTTTATGCTGGTAAACTATTCTAAGTTTGCTCTTCCTAAAATCTATATAAAGGGGTCATTAGGGTTGAGTTTATTACTACAACAATTTGAAAAGTTTCAAAGTTTTGTGCTTACTTGAGAAAAAGTTTTTGTTTCAGTTTTTGTGCTTTTATTCTCTGAAATTCTCTTCAAGTTTTGGTTTTGAAAATCTCTCTTCTATTTTTAAATTTTACTTATAAAATCTTGAGCTTCAATCTTATATATTATTCTCTAGGGTTTTTTGTAAAGAAGTATTTTTAAGAGAGAGTTTGTTGTCTTTTGATCACCCAATGCTTATTGTATTACTGCTACGCTACCTCTGGACTAGAGGAGTGTTTTAGGGAGTTGTGTCCTCCATAGTGGTTGTAATTCCTTTGGTGGAAAGTTCTAGTTGAAAAACACCTAGAGGGGGGTGAATAGGTGTAAGTGCTAATCTAAAACTAATTGCAAAACTATGTGCGCTAAATGAGGAAGGTAATGCAAATTATGCACAAACTAATACAATACAACAAGTGTAGCCGAATTCCCCTTGCGAGGCTCTGGACTAACTCCCCTTGATTCCCCTTGAAATGGGTGAGGTGCTATGTGAAGCTCTTGTTGGATGAGTATAAGTTAGGCACACACACACAAGCAATCCAAGCAATATGAAATACACACAATCAAGCCAAGCATATAAGAATGAATTGCAATAAAAAAGATGCAAGGCAACACTAGCAATGTATAAGATATGAATGAATCATGCTCAACACAAGCAAGTATGATATGATGATGAGTATGATGCTTTGCACAATTATAAGAGAGAGTTAGAGAGACAATGGATCAAAACGCAAACACCAAGATTTGTTTCGAGGTTCGAGCACCTTGCTCTACATCCCCGCCTACACCACCGTGTAGGATTTCCACTATCTCAACTCCCACCGAGAGAACCTCTACCAAAGAGGATTTCTTACAACTCTAGGAGTACCGAACTCCTCTCTCAAACAACAACCTCCACCGAGGCCCAACAACCAACAACAACACCTCTACCGAAGAGGCTCACAACCAATCTCAATCACCTCACACTTGAGGGATACAAACCAATCACCCGATCACCTCTACCTAAGAGGGATACAACAAGAATAAGGGTGTACAACTTAGAGGTTACAAACAACAACCTCAAAACTCTCTCTTTCTTCTTTTTCTACAAAACAAAGATCCTAATAGTTTAGGATAGAAGATATAGCTCAAGTGTGGAATCAAATGTTTTTGGAAACAAGCAACAAAGAAAAACTACTTGGGAAATCTCTTGTATATGATAGAAAATGAAATACCAAATCAAAATCCCAAAACCTAGTTTTCTTTGATTTTCCAAAACCCAAAACAAATAAAGATAAGAAGTTTTAAAGCCAAAAACTATTTTTAAAACTCTTTTAAACACTTCAGAAACTGAAAATTTTTCTCTTAGAAAACTTGGCCAAAATCCCCAAAGAGATGGGGTTTATATAGCCCCTATACAAAATTAGCCGTTAGGCTGATGTGGCAGCCTGACAGGCCACCGTCGACCGGTCCGGTCGACCGCCAACGGTCAGAATTATGACCGTTGGGCAACTGCGGTCGACCGGCCCGGTCGACCCAGAAAACCCGAGAGCAGAGCTCTCAACTCGGTCGACCGTCCCGGTCGACCGTGTCTGTGCCTAACAGACGTGTACGTCTATGCACGTCGGTCGACCCGAACGGCGACCGGCCCTTGGTGCGGTCGACCGTCAGGGTCGACCGACCAGCCTGTCAGCACAAAAATAGGTCAGAAAATTTGGAAAAATATTTTCTAAAAAATCTTTTATCTCTTTTAAAAATACCATAAAAATTGTTTTATCATTTTATATTGAAACTCAAACAAGTGATAAAAATTTCAAGATAATATATCAACATATCAATTCATTTTTGTGTCTTGCCAATTTTATCAAAAACAAAACTTGTATTTTGTCAAACTTGATTTTTCCAAAACATGAATAGGATAGTCAAAATAAGTTTGTCTAGCAAGTTTAAAGCATGTATGTATATCTAGACCATATCTAATATACATAGGTATAAAGTAAACTTGTTTTGATCTATTATTCATGAAAACCAAAAACCAAATCATGAAACGTGTGTGTTTTGTGCACTGAGCATATCAACTAAACTAAGCTTTACAAATGTCTAAACACACTATCTAAACTAGGATACCTAAGTCTCTTGACGATCTTCCATCTTCAAGTAGACTTGCTCCAAACGCGATCCACCGAGTGCAAGGTAGAGATCTTTAAGCTTTGGCACCGGAATCACCATGATAAGCTTCCAAACACTTCGTTGAAGCTAATCACCAACTAATATCCTGTTAATGATCTGAAACTTAGAAACACAAGAATATTAGTAAACATAACTGCATGAGTTGATCATCATCAAAACTAGAGTGGAAGCCATTGGGCCAACAATCTCCCCCTTTTGATGATGACAAAACTCATGGAGTTATATATGCATGGATTAAAGATAAGCTTCAAGGAAGCTCCCCCTTAACTCATGCATAGGGATAAACAATAAATATATGCATGAATATTAAACATGAAACATGCATATGCATAAACAATAAATGGTTCTAGATATCAAATGGAATATTCAATACAAAATAAACTCTAGATACCAATTACAAAGCAAACTCTGTAAATCAATTAAACTTAATATTCTTGAGATTCTTGAGATTAAAACATAATATATGCATAAACATAAGCATGCATATAAAACTTCATAAATCTTTCTCCCCCTTTTTGTCAATCATCAACAAAGGGGTAATCAAAACCATAAATAAAACGAGGGGTAAAAATCTTTCTTCCCCTTTATGTCAAACAAAACAATAAAAGACAATGTTCTCCCCCTTTTTGTCTAAAACTAAAACAAACAAAGTCAATAAGGGGTGACTTTAAAAACATGATATCAATTGAAAATATGTCAATGAAGCATCTTGATACCAAAGGAAAATAAACAAGGATAATAAGTGTTATATGCTATATACATTCATGAAGAGGAAGACGCTAAGTTAGCTTCCCTACACATATGCATTACATGAAGGAGGGAAGTTAAGCCCTAATTCACATAACACACATTATGTATGAATAAGAGGAGATGTGAAGCTCCCCTACACACGTGTACCACATAAAGAAGAGATGTGAAGCTCTTCAATACACAATACACTCAACATGAATCTATATGAAGAGATGTTAAGCTCTCCTTGCATATAAGCAATACAATCAAAACTTTGAATATTTTCTTTAAACAAAATTTTGGAAATACCAATTGTAATTAAACATAAGTCTTGAATTCTTTAACATGAATCTTGAAACCAAAACAAATTTTGAATTTTTTTTTTTTAAATATGATACCAATTGTAAATATTTTACCAATGAAAAGATTTTACATAGAAACATTGATACCAATTTAAAAGTAATCAATTGAACAAAAGTGAAACTCAAGGTGTTGGGTCATGCTAGAGCTTGAGTAAACAAAAACTAAAATTTGTGATTTTTTTTTGAACACAAATAAACATATATGTATGAAAATTTAGATACCAATAGAAATTGATACATTGAAATTGAAGCATACATACATAAACAAATATATGAGTATACCAAAAATGTCAAAATTGATACCAATTGAAAGAGTTCAATGATACCAATTGAATCAACAATAATAATCAAGTGTATATCTCATATAATCTACCACCCATCTCATGCACAAGTTAAAATGATTTTCAATATAAACATACAAGGCATGGACTCCCATCCACCTCCCGTAGAAGGTAGGGGTTTTCAAAAATAGATTTGAAAATTTAGTTTGTTTGAAAACTCTACCAAATGAAGAATACCGTAACTAGTTATAAGAAAAAGTTGTAAACTAGTACGAAATCCTTCAAGCAAGAATAAAATAAAGTAATTTTTCATGAAACATGAAATCCACATGATAATCAAACACTCAAGTTCAATTAGGCATAAATAAGACTCATGAAAACAAACATGAGCAAGCGATAAATGTGAGTTTACAAGAACAATGTGAATATCAATATCATAAAGATAATCAATAAGCTCATTTATTCCTTAAACATTGAAAACATGAAAAACCATCTAAACTATTTAATCTTCAAGGCATATGTATGTCTAATACAAACTAAGGTATACATACATATCCAAACTCAACGAGTCCACAAAATATATGCATTAAGGCACGTGGCTCAAAAAGGATAAACATGTATATCTAATAGTTTGGACAAGATAGACATATACATGAAGTTAAACAATAAATACGAAATCAAGAAAAACTAAATTTTCACCAAAACAAATTTCATTTCAAGGTATATGTATGAATTGTCAACACAATAAGTATACATACATATCCCTAAACACAATTGAGTCCATATATAGATTTGCATGAAAGGCAAATGACTCAAAGGGTATACATGTATATCTTAAGTTTGGCAAAATAAACATATACATGAAATGAAAAACTCATAAAACAAATCTAAAAATAGGAATACAAGTTTAAAATGCATGAATCATCAAAACTAGACTATACTAGCACATCTAATGGGTTCAAATAAGCAATCAAGCCCAAACATATATAGATTTATTTGTGACCCACTATATGCACAAGTATAAATCCTAGTCTTAATGAAAACTAACATTTAAACATATATTCAAAACATGAAGCATCAAAAACAAGACAAAAATCATCATGATAAAGCTAAACATGATTACTATGTAAATTCACATGTTATTAGATTCATGAGTACATGATAGCTAAATTATAGGGAGAACACAAAATAATTTATCCATATAAACATGGGTTGTCTCAAATACTATACATGTATGTCAATGATCTAATAAACATGGTTATTTACATGATAATCACTAAACACAAAACATGCTATACAATGAAAATGAAAGCATGTATACAATAAATAAGGAGTTAGGAATCGTTACCAAAACCTAGAAGGCAACTCTCCTTGTCTCCAAAACATGGTGGTCCTCTCCACCAACTTTCCTTGAAAGTGATGCATCCAATTTGATTTTCATGAAGTCCGGAACGCATCCACTCCAAGGTCATTACTCTCACGTCATGTGAGAGCCCACACCTACATCAAAATAATAGGAGGGGTGGTCTTTGGTACCCATACTCTTTGGGTCCATGGGGGTTAGTCCCTTCTCTAACCCAAACAAAGTTCTTTGCTAAATTTGGAGTATGTAATCTATCATAGCAAAATTTAGCAAGGTGGCCCTTACTTCCACAATGTGTACATGTGTACACATGAGCAACATATGGTGATGGGTGTGTCCGTGAGGAGCATGTGTATGCCGTGAAGGGTGTGCATGCATAAAGATGGAACTTGTTTCTTTCGAACCAAGGTTTCCAACCGTGAGTGGTTCATGGCACATTGGCTCATAGTGGAGCCCAACAATCTACTCTCTTCTTTAACATACAAATATCATCAATAATTTTAGAAGAAGAGGTACATGCATTAGGTAGACTAGATGAAGAAGCTACACTAGCATGGCAAACATGTGCATCAATTTTATTTTGCAAAACAATATTCTTATCTAAACAAACATTCAACTCATTTGAAATAGAAATGATTTTGTTTTTTCAAAGCAACATTCTCTTTTAAAACAAAATCAACTTTAGAAGACAAATTTTCATTTTTCTTCAAAGAGTTTCACAATCATTTTTAGACTTTAAAAATTTATTTTCTTTTAAAGCAAGTTCCAATTGAGATCTCAATGAATCCCTTTCATTATAGACCTCAACTTTCTCTTGCAAACACAATCAAGTCTAGAATGCAAACATTTATTTTCTTTTTCAATATCTAGACTTTTCTTTTTCAACAAGTTATATTTTTCTATTACTTTTCACACACAATAGAATAGTTCTTCATTTAAGGCATGGGGATCAACATAATCATTTGAAGAACTAGCATCATCATCACTATCTAATGGAGTTTTCGAGTGTACCTCAAGGGAGTCATTCCCTGGACCATATAGCATTGTTGTGGCTCGGATTCTCCGCTAGATTCCTCTTCTTGGATTGGCAATTGAAGCTTGGAGGTGGTGGTTGTTGTCACTTGTTCCACACTGCAAAAGCGGAATCAAGATTAGAAACACATAAGAGAAAATCTTTAGGAAGAGTGCTTCTAATGGCCTAGGGCTTGTGCATTGGCCCCTATATGATTACCATCACCAAGATAACATCTCTTGGTGGCGGCAAGGAAGACATGCAAACCTAGGGTCTTTAGGTACATGGACATCCTATACTTACACATCAATGTTGGAAGGGTCAAAGCAAGGAGGGGTCATGAAGTCCATGGTAAACTATATATGAATGTGCAAACAAACAAATGCAAAGAGATTAGCAAGCAAATGGATCTCACTCCCTAGGATGTTAAGCCTAAGTATCAGGAGCACTAGCTCTGATACCATTGAAAAACACCTAGAGGGGGGTGAATAGGTGTAAGTGCTAATCTAAAACTAATTGCAAAACTTGTGCGCTAAATGCGGAAGCTAATGCAAATTATGCACAAACTAATACAATACAACAAGTGTAGCCGATTCCCCTTGCGAGGCTCTGGACTAACTCCCCTTGATTCCCCTTGAAATGGTTGAGGTGCTATGTGAAGCTCTTGTGGATGAGTATAAGTTAGGCACACACACACACAATCAATCAAGCAATATGAAATACACACAATCAAGCCAAGCATATAAGAATGATTGCAATAAAAAAGATGCAAGGCAACACTAGCAATGTATAAGATATGAATGAATCAATGCTCAACACAAGCAAGTATGATTGATGATGAGTATGATGCTTTGCCAATTATAAGAGAGAGAGTTAGAGAGACAATGGATCAAAACTCAAACACCAGATTTGTTTCGAGGTTCGAGCACCTTGCTCTACATCCCCGCCTACACCACCGTGTAGGATTTCCACTATCTCAACTCCCACCGGGGAACCTCTACCAAAGAGGATTTCTACAACTCTAGGAGTACCGAACTCCTCTCTCAAACAACAACCTCAACCGAGGCCCAACAACCAACAACAACACCTCTACCGAAGAGGCTCACAACCAATCTCAATTCACCTCAACACTTGAGGGATACAAACCAATCACCCGATCACCTCTACCTAAGAGGGATACAACAAGAATAAGGGTGTACAACTTAGAGGTTACAAACAACAACCTCAAAACTCTCTCTTTCTTTCTTTTTTACAAAACAAAGATCCTAATAGTTTAGGATAGAAGATATAGCTCAAGTGTGGAATCAAAGTGTTTTTGGAAACAAGCAACAAAGAAAAACTACTTGGGAAATCTCTTGTATATGATAGAAAATGAAATACCAAATCAAA